>PVIY010002180.1:0-131905 GCA_004026745.1 Myrmecophaga tridactyla | reverse complement strand
CCCTTGATGTTAATTCTCAGCTCATTCTAGGGTTTTTTTCCATCCCTTGATGCTCAATCTCAGCTCATTCCAGGTTCTCTGTCCCATGTTGCCAGGAAGGTACACATCCCTGGGAGTCATGTCCCACGCAGAGAGGGGAAGGGTGGTGAGACTGCTCATCATGTTGGCTGGAGAGAGAGGCCACATCTGAGTAACAAAAAGCCCCTCCTGGGAGTGACTCTTAGGCCTAAATTTTAAGTAGACTTGACCTATCCTTTGTGGGGTTAAGTTTCATATGAACAAACCCCAATACTGGGGGCTCAGCCGATAGCTTTGGTTGTCCACACTGCTTGTGAGAATATCAAGAATTCAACTTGGGGAAGTTGAATTTCTCCCCGTTCTCACCATTCCCTGAAGGGGGCTTGCAAATATTTTTCCAGTCACTGATCAAATCATTCTGGGATTCATCGGGAAATCACTCTGGACAAACCAGCAAAATCTCATGTGGCTACCTGAGATTCCAAGTACTTATGACATTTAATCAAGCTATCTACATGGGTTATATTAGGAAATGCTCTAGTCAAAATATAAATTTTGTGACAAACATTTTTTGCTTTAGTCTCACACTTAAGGTGATATTTTAAAGTATTAATTATCATCTATTTTCATCACCTTGCAATAATGACAATCCTTTGTTCTTCCTCATGCAAAAGCATTTTTAAGATTTGTACATTGTGCATTTCACTATTATTATACACTCCAGGCATTCTGGATTATACCATCTCGATCTTTAACATCTATCCTTCTTTCTGATTTCATTTATGTCCCCAGCCCTCCTCCCTCTATCATTCTCACATGCAGCTTCATTCGGTATTTTAACATAATTACATTACAGTTAGGTAGTATTGTGCTGTCCATTTCTGCAAACTAATATATTAATCATATTAGTTCAAGAAGGAGAAGAGAAAGTTAAAGGGCCAGAAAAATATTTAAAAATTAGTGACTGAAAACTTCCTAAATCTGATGAAAATACTAATATACAGTTATATGATTCTAAATGAATGCCAATGGCATTGAACACAAACAGACCAACACTAAGACATACAATAACCAAACTGTCAATAATCAAACAATAAATAAATAATATTAACAATAGCAGGAAGGGCCAAAGCACCACATTTAATGGATCCTAATAAAATTAATATCCAGTTACTCAACAGGAACCATGTAAACAAGAAGGTAGAGGGAGGACATATTTCAAGTGCAGAAAGAAAAAGATAATGTCATCCAAGTTTATTATAAATATTAATGTTTTCTGTCAAATTAGGGAGAAATTAAGACACTTTCAGGCAAACCAAAACTGAGGGAGTTCATCACCTCTTGACTTGCCTTACAATAAATGCTAAAATTAGTTCTCATTTTGAAAGGAAAAGACACTAGATATTAACTAGAAGCTATATGAAGAGGAAAATGAGTTCCAGGCCATGCAACAATATAGGTAAATACAAATAGCAGTACTATTTTCCCTTTATAACATTATATTTTTATGTTAGTTTAAAAATCAAATGTAAAATAACATGACTAAGCCTTTGTAGTTAGAATTTGTAGCATAAAGATGTAACTTATGATAAGGAAACACAAAAGGGACAAAATGATGCATATAGGTACAGTGTATGTATAGCCTATTGAAGTCAATTTGGAACTAAAACAACTTAATTGCAATATATTTATGATGCTAAATATAATCTACATAGTAGTCTCAAATAAAACATACCAGAAACTCAATCACTTTCACATTATTCCACAGCTAAATTCATTCTCTTAAGTCTGCATTTATCTGATATCAAAGCCTGATGAAATTATTACAAATTTCACATTTGACTATATATGTAAAAAATACTTAGCAATATAGCAGCAAAATAAGTCCAAGCAGACTTTTACAAAGATTATAGATAATGAATAAAAGGGGGAGGTTGCCCCAGTAATGCAACATTATGGTTCAACATAGGAAAATTGGTCATGGTAATACAATGCATAAAAGGAATGATGGAATATAGCAAGTAGTATCTCAATATATGCATAAAAGGCATTCCACATATACAGCACTCTTCATTGATAAAAATGCAGCAGCGTAGGAACAGAAGGGACCTTTATCAACATGATAAAGGTAATTCATGAAAAACACACAGTTAACATTATACTTAATGGTAGAGGGCATAACGTTTTGACCTAAATTCAAGAATGAGAGAAAGATATCTACTTTTAAAATTGCTATTCAGTAATATACTAGTATTTCCAGATAGAAAAGAGAGAGAATTCATCACAAAAAAACAATAAATAAAAAAGTAGGCATGAACAGAAGAACTGAGCAAAAAAGGTTATAAGATATAGAAGGTTAAAGAGCAAAATGGCATAGAAATTCTTGAATTTTCAATAATGACTTTAAATGGATTAAACTCTCTAGTCAAAAGGAAGAGACTGACAGAATGGCTAAAACAGGAACTACATTATGTTTTCAAGACACTAACATTAAATTCAAAGATACAAGTCAGTTGAAAGTGAAAACATGGAAAAAATATATCATGAAAGTAGCAACCAAAAAAGAGTAATCTACTTGGAAATTTATTGCTTTTTTGTATGTGTATTATATTTCACAATAAAAAAATAAAGAGAGAGTAGGTGTAGCTATAACAGTATCAGATAAAGTAGACTTTAAGTTAACATTTATGAAAAACAAAGATAGTTATTATATAATGATAAGGGAACAATGCAACAAGAAGATGTAGCAATACATATATGACCTTAACAGCAAAGCCCCCAAATATATGAAGAAAATACTTTCAGGTTTGAAAGGAAAAATTGAAGGTTTTACATTAACAGTAGGAGACTTTAATACACCAAATTCAATAATTTCACAATAAAAATATTAAAAACTAATGAGTAGAATATCTAATCACGTAATCAATGATGAAATTCAAGAATAATCGTACACTAAACCAACTAGGCATGCAAGACATTCAGAAAACACTTTACACAATAAAAACAGGACACATTCTTCTTAAGTGAACATGGGTCATTCTCCAGAATATACTATATTTTAGGTTACAAAACAGGTCTAAATAAATTTTAAAATGTTGAAATCATACCATGTATACTCTCCAACCACAATGGACAAAGCTAGAATAAGAGAGGTAAAATTGAAAAATTCACAAATGTGGAAATTAAACAAATATTTTTAAATTAACTAATTATTAATTTATTTATTCGGTTCATGAATGGGAATAGAATCCAGGTCTCCCATATGGCAGGTGAGCATTCTACTACTGAATCACCTGTGTACCCTTAAACAACATACTCTTAAACAACCACAGACAAAATCACTAGTGATATTAGGAAATATTTTAAGGCAAATGAAAATGAAAATTATATGTACAAAAACATGGAATGCAGTGACGGCAATACTAAGAGATTCATTTATAGCTCTAAATGCCCTCATTAAAAAAAGAAGAAAGACTTCAAATCAGAGACCTAACCTGAAAACTGTAACAACTAGAAGAAAGGAAAAATTAAAAACAAAGCAAGCAGAAGGAAATAATAATAAAGATTAGAGGAAAGATAAATAAAATTGAAAACAATGCAAAAACAATGAAGAGAATTAACAAATGCAAAATCTGGTTCTTTGAAAAGATCAATAAAGTTGAAAAACTTTTAGCTATACTGATATTGAAGAAAAGAAGATACAAATAAGAAAAATAGAAATTAAAAGGGGTATATTAGTACTAATCCTGTTGAATTTAAAAGAACAATAAGAAGATACTATGAACCAGTCTGAACAATTTTTTAACAAATTCTTAGAAACAAACTGCCTACATTGACTCAAGACCAAATATAAGATCTCAGAAAACCAATTACTATTAATGAGATTGAGTCAGTAATCATAAACCTCCCAGCAAAAATCTCAGTGCAGGACATCTTCATAGAGAAATTCTGCCAAATATTCCAAGGAAGCTTAACTCAAGTTCTGCCCAAACTCTTCCAAAAATTGAAGAGGAGGGAACACTACCTAATTTATTCAACAAGGCAACAAGACCCTCACACCAAAGCCAGGTAAAGATAAGACAAGTAAGAAAAATTATAGCCCGGTATCTCTAATGAAAATAAAAGCAAAAATTCTCCACAAAATTGTAGTAAACTGAATCCGACAGCATAGTAAAATAATTTATACCATGATCAAGTGGGATTTAATTCTGGAAGGCAAGGGTAGTTCAACATAAGAAAATCAATAATTGTAATATACTGCACAAACACAATGAAGGAAAAAAATGTTTGGTGTTTCAATTGATACAGAAAATGAATTTAACAAGATCTGAGACACCTATCTATAAAAACTTAGAACACTGGGAATAGAAGGAGATTTCTTCAACATGACAAAAAGGATATATAAAAATCTCACAGAGATTATCTTATTTAGTGATGTAAGACTGAAAGCTTTCCCACTAAGATCAGGACAAAGAAAAGGATGCACAATCTCATCATTATTATTCAACATTGTACTGAAGGATCTTTCAAGAGTAATTAGGCAAGAAAAGGAAATACAAGACATCCAAATTGAAAAAGAAGTAAAACTTTCTCTGTTTGTGGATGACATGAAACTATACATAGAAAATCCTGAAAAATCTACAGCAAAGCTACTAGAGCTATTGAATGAATACAGTAAACTAGCAAGGCAGAAGATCTACATGCAACAGTCAACAGCCTTTCTACACACTAATAATGAGCAGTCTGATGAGGAAATCAAGATAAAAATTCCATTTACAATAGCAGCCAAAAGAATAAAATATTTAGGACTAAATTTAACCAAGGACAAAAAGGATATATACACAGAAAACTACCAAAAATTGCTAAAAGAAATCAAAGGAGACCTAAATAAATAAGAGGGCATATAGTGCTTATGGACTGGAAGACTAAATACAGTTACAATGCCAATTCTACCTAAACTGATTTATAGATTCAATGCAATACCAGTTAAAATTCCAACAACTTAATGTGCAGAAATAGAAAAACCAATAACCAAATTTATTTGAAGGACAGGGCGCCCCCAAATAGCTAAAAATATTTTGAGAAAGAAGAATGAAGTGGAAGGTCTCACCCAACCTGACCTCAAATCATATTACAAATCAGCAGTGGTCAAAACAACATGGTGCTGGCATAAATATAAATATACTGATCAAGAGAATCAAAATGAGTGTTCAGAAATAGAACATTTCATCTATGGACAATTGATCTTTGATAAGGTGGTAAAGCCAACTGAACTGGATAAGGGCAGCCTCTTCAATAAATGGTGTTTGGAGAACTGGATAACCATATCCAAAAGAATGAAAGAAGACCACTGTCTCATACCTTATGCAAAAATTAACTCAAAATGGATCAAAACCTAAGCATTAAAGCTAAGAAAATAAAACTTTTAGAAGAAAATAAAACTTTTAGAAGAAAATGTAGGGAAATATCTTAAAGCTCTTGTGATAGGAGGTGGTTCCCTAGGCAACACACCCGAAGCATAAGCAATGAAAGAAGAAACAGATAAATGCAATCTCCTCAAAACTGAAAACTTTTGTGCATCAAAAGACATTTTCAAAAAAGTAAAAAAGGCAGCCTATGCAATGGGAGACAATATTTGAAAACCACATATCAGATAAGGAATTAATATTCAGAATATATGGAGAGATCTGACCACACAACAACAGAAGACAAACAACCCAATAAAAACTAGTCAAAAGACATGGACAGATACTTTTCTGAACAGGATATACAGATGTCTCAAAAACATATGAAAAGATACTGAACTTTACAGTCTATTTGTAAAATGCCAATGAAAACCTGAGATATCATCTCACTCCTCCTAGAATGGTTCTTATCAAAAATACAGAAAATGACAAGTATTGGAGAGGTTATGGAGAAAGAGGCACACTTATTCACTGTTAGTGGGAATATATAATGGTTCAACCACTCTGGAAGGCAGTTGGGAAGTTCCATGTGATCCAGCAATCCCATTACTAGGGATATATTCAGAGGAACTGAAGGCACAAACATGAATGGACGTGTGCACACTAACATTTACAGCAGCAGCATTATTCATTATTTCCAAGAGATGGAAACAGTCCAAATAGCCATCAACAGATGAGTGGATAAATAAACTGTGGTATATACATGCAATGTAATATACAGCAATAAGACAGAATCAATGCATAAATCAGGTAAAAACATGGATGAAACTTGAGAACATTACAATGAGTGAAATAAGCCTGAAACAAAAATGACTAATACAGTACAATCTTTCTAAAATGAACCAACATTAATGAGTGAACTTTGAGAGTTAAACAGAACATAGGTTGTCAAGAGAGAGAAAGAGGATAAAAATCAGGCATTTGGTGCTGAAGTAGTGCATTATCGTTCACCAAGATTGATTGTATAGATCCAGAAATGGATAGCACAATAATATCTGGTGGTGGCACAATAATGTAGTACACTGATCAAAGATGAATGTGAGTTTGGTTGAAACAGGAAGGCTAGGGGCTTGTGTATCACCAGAAGGAAAAATAGAAGATGAAGACTGGGACTGTATACTTAGAGAAATCTAGAGTAGTCAGTGATGGTAATTAAATGTACAAAAATAAGAATGCTTTCATATGAGGGAGAATAAATGAATAGTTAACATTTCAAGGTGTTGCAAATTGAATGGCATATAGAAAAAATGCAATCAATGCAAACTTGAGTCTATAGTTAACAGTAACTTTGTAGTATGCTTTCAGTAAATGTAACAAAGGCAAATACCAAATCTAAGTGTTAGTAACAAGGCGATATAAGGGAGGGGTATGGGATTCTTGGTGTTGGTGTTTCCCCTTTTTATTTTATTTTGATTTTTATTCATCATTTTTATTTTTCTTCCTATCTTGTCTTTCTTTGCAGAAGAAATTGAAATGCCCTCATGTAGTCTGTGATGGTGAATGCATAAATAAATGACTGTACTGGGAAGTTTTGATTGTTTAGTTAAGATGAATTATATGGTATGTGCATGAAATTGTTTAAAAATACCAGAAATATACACGTTGGAAAAAATGTGAAGAGAGGAATATTCTGCTTCATGTTCACTGTTGGTAGTGAAGTAGAATGGAGCAGCCCATTTGGAGGTCAGTGTGGTGATTCCACAGGAAGCTAAGTATAGGATTACTAGATGAACTATCAGCCCAGTTATTATGTATATACCTGGAAGAACTGAAAGCAGGGACGTGAATGGTGTTTATGGTGGCAGTATTCACAACTTGCAATGGATGGAGCTGGCCTAAGTGTACCATGACTGATGAATGGAAGAGTGAACAGTGTGGTCTGTACACACAATAGAATATTGAGAACCTGAAAGAAGGAATGAAGTTACAAGGCACAAAACTAGGTGAATGGACCTTGAGGACAGCATGGTGAGTGAAATATGCCAGAAACAAAATGATAAACCTTATGAAGCCTCACTAATACGAATTAACTATAATGTGTAAACTCTAAGAATTGAATGGTTGAGCATAGGTTATCAGGGAAAAACTTATTGTGACATTCCTGGATTGGAAACTCACAGTGGTCATGTCTATTCCTGAGTTGTAATGGTTATTTCTAAATTCTGAGATGCTGAACTCTTTGTGTACAACCTGGTCATTCCCTGGAATTTTGGGTACCTGTGTGACACCTGAGTTCTGCCATTCTGAAAGTCAACACTACCCCTTACAGCAACTGTGAAAAAAGCTGTAAAAGAGATCAGAATTCAATTAGAGATATGAATGAAACAGATCTGGTTAGGGCTAAAGTAAACTCTGACTAAAGGGGAAAGGATGATATTGATTATGTTTCAAAATTTCAATGCCTGTGTGGGACCAAAGGAAGAAGTGTTTCCTTGGTGCAAAATTTATATTTTCAATAGTACACTCTCTGATTTAACTTACATCACCAGCTTATTTGAACAGCACAATTACAGGGAAACTTGAATATGGAGTGAGATCTTGTTTATCTGTACAGGTTAATGTGATGCCTCAATACATCCTAGATACAAATGCCAGTTGAGGGACTGGAGAAAATGTGGAAATATTAAACTTCCCCACCTTGGGAATTCCAGATTTTCTCACAAACATTGAGGACTACCAACTCATTAGGCCAAACCCTTGATCTTGAAGCTTGCCTTATGAAGCTTGTTCTTGCAGAAGAGAAGCTAAGCCTACTTATAATTATGCCTAACAGTCTCCCCCAGAGAATCTCTTTTGTTGCCAAGAGGTGACCTCTCTCTCAAGCCAACTTGGAAGATAAACCCACTGCCTTTCCTCCTGAGTAGGACATGATAAATAGGGATGTAAATTTCCATGGCAACCTGACACATGGGTCATTCTGGAAGTTATTCTTATTCATTATATAGATAACCTTTTTTGGATTTTAGTGTATTAGATTAGCTAGAAGGAAATATCTGAAACTGTTGAACTGTATTCCACTAGCCTTGCTTCTTCAAGATGATTGTATAACTATATAATTTTTACAGTGTTACTGTGTAATTGTGAAAACCTTGTGACTGACACCTCCTTTATCCAGTATATGGACAGATGAGTAAAAAAAATAAGGATTAAAAAATAAATAAATATTACGGAGGAGATAAGGGATTTGGGATGTTTTGGGTGTTCTTTTTTATTTTTATTTTATTCTTATTTGTATTTTCTGGAGCAATGAAAATTTTTAAAAATTAGTTGTGGTGATAAATGTACAATGATATGATGATACTGTGTACTGCTGATACTGTGTACTTTCGATGATTATATGATATGTAAAGTTAACTCAATAAAATTGTATTAAAAAGTGAAAAAGATCAACACAGAAATAAGTAGTGTTTATAAACACAATAATGAACAATCAGAAGTAGAAATCAACAAAAATATCCCATTCACAGTAGCAATTAAAAAAATATATCTAGGAAGACATCTAACCAAGAATGCACAGGACTTGTACATAGAAAACAAACAAACAAACAAACAAACAAAAAACACTGCTAACAAATTCAAAGAAGACTTCAACACATGGAAGGACATTCTCTATTCATGGACTGAAAGCTAAATATCATGAAGATACCATTTCTACCCAAACATCTTACAGATTCAATGCAACCCTAATAAAAATTTCAGAGCTTTTCTTTGCTTAAGTGAAAAAGCCAAACATCAAATTTATATGGAAGGGTAATGTGCTCCAAAATGCTAAAGCCATCTTGAAAAACAAGAGTATAGTCAGAGTGCTCCCATTTACTGATGTTAACACTTATAACAAAACCACAGTAATTAAAACAGAATGGGGTTCAGTGGTATGATGCTTGCCTCTCATGCGGAGACTCCAGTTCAATTCCCGGAGCACGCATAACACCGCCCCCCCCAAAAAAAAAAAATCAGAATGGTCCTTTGACAAGCACGGACATATAGATCAATGGAATCAAATTCAGAGCTCAGAAATCACCACTCACATTTATGACAATCTCATTTTTGACAAGGGGGAAATAACACTCAATTGCAAAAGAATAGTCTCTTCCACATCTGGTGCTGGGAAAACTGGATCTACATTTGCATAATAAAGAAGGAAGACTCCAACCTTATACCTTGAGCAAAAATAAACTCAAAATTGATTAAAGACCTAAGTATATGAAGTAGAACTATCAAACCCCTAGAAGAGAAGCATCTTCAGGACTTTGAGTTAGCCTAAGGTTTCTTACAATCAAAACGGAAGTGATAAAAGAAAAAATAGGCCAATGGATCCTCATCAGAATTAGAAGCTTTTTTTTTTTGTATTACAGGGGATTTTATCATGAAAATAAAATGACAACCTACATAATGAAAGAAAGTACTTAGAAAATATCTAATAGAGGTATAATATCCAGAATATCTTAAGAAATCCTTCAATTTAACAACAAACAAACAACCTAATTTAAAAATTGACAAAGGACATGAATAGATATCTCTCCAAAGAAGATATACTAAGGGCCAGAAACCATATTAAAATATGCTGAACATCCTTAGCTATCAGGGAAATATAAATAAAAACCACAATGAGATAAAATTTCACACCCAATAAAAGGCTGATGTTAAAAATTAGAAAATATCAAGGATGCAGAGAAATAGCAACAATCATTCATTGCTGGTGGCAATGTATAATGGTGTAGCCACTGTGGAAGACAGTTTCTTGGTTCCTCAGAAAGCTAAATATAGAACTACCATATGTCCAAGCTGTCCCACCATTAGGCATATTCCCAACAGAATGGAAAGCAGGAAATCAAACAGATAGTTGTACACTAATGTTGCATTATTCCTAATTGCCAAAAGAAAGAAACAACTCAAGTGTCCATCAGACAATGAATGGATAAATAAAATGTGGTATATACATACAATAGAATATTATTTATCATGAAATGGAATGAAGTATTAAAACATGCAACAGACATTATGTTGAGTCAAATAAGCCAGACACAAAAAGTCAAACATTCTATGATTTCACCGATTTGAAATAATTACAATAGGCAAACTCATAGAGCTAGAATCCAGAATAAAGTTCACCAGGGAATGGGGCAGTGATGTGGAATGTGAGGTTGAAACTTAAAATGTATAGGGTTCTTATTTTGAATGTTGGAAATGTTTTGGTAATGAATGATGGTGATGGTAACACAACATTGTGAACATAACTAATAGCACTGAAATATATATCTGAATGTGATTAAAAGGAAAAATGTTAGACTATGTGTATATGGTATCAGAATAACTTTTAAAATCATGGAACTACACTACACAAATAGAGAACCCTAATGTAAACCATGTACAATTATACCATAGTATAATTGTAAAAATGTGCTCTCTTCAGTTGTAGCAAATGCTCCATACCAATGCAAGATGTTAATAATAAGTTGGTATAGGGGAGCCCTGAATTTTATGCATGATTGCTTTGTAACACACTGTATTAGCTATGGTTCTCTAGAGAAGTAAAATCAGCAAGAGATATCTATAGATATAAAATTTATATAAGTGTCTCACATAACCATGAGAATGTAGATTCCAAGGTCTGCAGGGCAGGTCACAAGCTGGTAATCCCTACAAAGGTCCTCAATGAACTCTCAGGGAAGGCCGGCTGGCAACTGTGGGAATGTAAGGGTCCAAGGTCTGTAAGGCAGGCCACAAGCTGGAAACTGATGAAGTTCCTCAACAAACTCTCAGGAGAGGCTGGATGGGCAACTGTGGGAATGGAAGAGTTCAAAATCTACAGGGCAGGCTGTGAAGTCAATGATTTCAATGGAGGGTCTGGATGAACTCCACAGGAGAGGCTCGCTGGCTGAAGCAGGAAGAGTGACTGTCTCTTCTGAATCCTCCTTAAAAGCCTCCAGTGATTAAATTAAGCATCACTCATTGCAGAAGACCCTCCCCTTACCTGATTACAAATGCAAAACAGCTGAGGATGTAGCCGGCATAATTATGATTTAAGTCTATGAAATGCCCTCATAGAAACAGACAGGCCAGCACTTGCCTGACCAGATGACCGGGCACCACTACCTGGCCAAGTTGATGTATGAACCTGACCATTCTATGATTTCACTGATTTGAAATAATTACAATAAGCAAACTCATAGAGCTAGAATCCAGAATAAAGTTCACCAGGGAATGGCATGGGGATGTGGAATGTGAGGTTGAGACTTAAAATGTATAGCATTCTTATGTTTAATGTTGTAAATGTTTTGGTAATGAATGATGACAATGGTAACACAACATTGTGAACATAACTAGTTGCACTGAATTATATATATGTATATATATGAATTATATATATTATTATATACATATATTATATATATGAATGTAATTAAAAGGGAAAATGTTAGACTATGTATATATGATATCAAAATAATTTAAAAGCATCATGGAACTACACTACACAAGTTGTGAACCCTAATGTAAACCATGTACTATAGTTTATAGAACAATTGTAAAAATGGGCTATCTTCAATTGTAAAAAATGCTCCACACCAATGCAAGATGTTAATAATAGGGTGGTATAGGGGATCTCCGAGTTTTATGCATGATTGCTCTGTAACCCACCATTTCTCTTAAAAGAAAAATAAATATTTGGAGAAGAAAAACATGTATCAAGAACCATAATGATATATTCCTTGTGTTTGCAAGCTTCCAGAATGCAGTATACTAGAGTTGGAACAGCTCTTAAAGGGAGGAATTTAATCAGTTACAGGCTTACAGTTCTAAGGAAGTGAAAGTGCCAAAATTAAAGCGCCAAAAAGAGGTATCTTCACTATGAAAAACCAGTGGATCAAGAACACCTCTGTCTGCTGGGTAATCATCTAGCTGGCATCTGCCGGTCCCTTACTCCTGGGCTCCATTGCTTTCAGCCTCTGTTCCTGTTGAGTTCCTCACTTTGCTTCATGAGGGCTGGCTTCCAATTCTTGGCTTACCTTGGCTCACTCCAGATTCTGGCTTGCTTAGCATCTCATGGCAAGGTCTTCTGGGCTGTGAGCATCTTCAAATATCTGTTTCTCTCTTCTCCACATGCCCACTTCTGTGTCAGCTGTGCTGTGATGGTTCTGTCACTTCTGTCATTCTTCTAAGCTCTGACATTTCTGACTCTCAAAAAATGTTTCTGCTTTTAAAGGATCCCAATAAACTAATCAAGATCCAAATGGAATGGGTGGAGTCACATCTCCATGTAATCAAATGTCACATCCACATTGGATGTGTCACATCTCTGAGGAGAAATTATTATCAAAAGATTCCAACCATGGAATTAGGATTAAAAGAAACAGCTGCTCTCACAAGATTGCAACAGGATTAAAACGTGGCTTTCCTTGGCTATATAATATCTTCAAACCAGCACACCCTTCACACCCAGAAGGATGAATTTTAGTTAGAAAATGGAAAAGTAACAAGTGTTACAGCAGATTCAGAGAACGTGACTATAGTGCATTTTTGATGGAATTCAAACTGGTGTGACCACCATGGAAAACAATATGATGGTTTCTCAGAAAGTTAAATATAAAAGTACCAGATGTGACCCAGAAATACAATTTCTATGAATATGCAAAATGTACTTGAAAACAGGGTTACAAATAGATATTGATTCACCAATAACTGTAGCAGCATGATTCACAATAGCCAAAAGCTTGAAAAGTTACCTAGTGCATGGAACTTTTGTAGAATCTTGTGTAACATCTTAGGTGTCCTTTTGGATTGGCAGGAATGGTTTTGGTTGAGGTTTGTCAAATTATGGTAGCTAGCAATGTCTGACTGAAGTTTGCATATGAGTGACCTCCAGAGTAGCCTCTAGACTCTATTTGAACTCTCTCATCTACTGATACCTTATTTTCTACAATTATTTTCCCCACTTTGGTCAGGATGTCATTGTTGATCCCATAGTGCCAGGGCCAGACTCATCCTTGGGAGTCATCTCTCATGCTGACAGGGATAATTTTACCCCTGAATGTCATGTCCCACATATGGGGAAGGGCAATTATTTCACTTGCGGAATTGGATTTAGAGAGAAGGGAGCCACATGTGAGCAACAAAAGAAATCCTACAGAAGCAACTCTTAGGCATGCCTATAGACAGTCCAGGCATCTCTGCTATGTACATAAGCATCACAGGAGTAAGCCTTAAGATCAAGGACTTGGCCTATTGATTTGTGTGTCACTAATGTTTGACACAGTATCAGGAGTTTCCTAGTGGAAAGGTTGAAAGTTCCATATTTTTTCTCCCATCCCTTAAAGGATTTAGCCAATACTTTTTAATTATCTGCTTAATATACTCTGGGGTGTATCCAGACATTACATTCAGCTATACAGGATTAAAGGTCCTCATTCTTATTCTAGAATTCCTGTGTTGAACTGTTTAAATGATCTATCCAGACAGATTGAGTTAGATTGTGTGCTACAGAAAATTTAGGTTCTGGAAAAAATAAATATTTCTTCCTTTTGTCTCAAAAAGTAGATGAAGCTCTAAAATATAGACAAAGTCTTCCTTATCCCTATATTCTGAATTTTCTTAATCCTGAAATGATCAGCTTCATTCTTAACTCTAAACACCAGGTTATACATAAATAAAACAGCCTCTCAAAATCCAGAAATAACAATGACCATTCCAGACTAAATGTGACTGCTATACAAACTTACAATCTAGGCCCTGTTTTCTTATAAGTATTTTCTAAATGAGACTATACAATAATTGCTCTTTTGTTTCTCACTTATAAGGACTTACCAAATGTCACCAATGTTTTATGCCTCACACTGTCATTCTTTTTGTAGCAGCACTCTTTAAGGTACAGTTCTGTGGCCAAAAGATGTATCTCGGAATGAACATTTTCTCTCGGAATATTGACATAATTTCTTAATTCATAGAGTAAAAAATTCATGCCTTTGATCTTTGTCATTGAAACAAACCAAATATCAGTAGTGTTTATTTTACCTTTTTTATAAATCAATCTGTAATTATGAATAATGGACAGAAGTTAGTTTATTACATCACAACAAAATCAGAATATTTTCTGGAGAAAAACCATTAACAAAAGGATTTTAAAAGAAATTTTACATCATCGATAGAGTGCTATGATAGGTATAAGATACACAAATCATTAAGGCTTAGCTAGAACCAATGATCTAGAATCTACTCTGTTTTTAATTTTTATACACTACTTTATAACTTGCTGATAGTAAATAGAAAGATTGATATGCATCTTATTAAGTCATGGATCATGGATCAAGAAGAATCAATTATTGAATTTCTAACAATTTAATTCATTTCCAGAAAACATTTTTGAAAGGTATATGTGCTTGGTATTTTTTTCCTAAGTGGAATAAAGGCTAAACAACCAGAATAAGCCCTCACAATGGTGAATGATCATCAGGTAAGAGCTATTTTGTATAAAAAATAATGACCTGCTTATAGCAAATAAGATCATATTAAAATCAGCTATAAACATTTAAAAATATAGAAAAAAAAGGCATAATGAAAATTTAAAGAAAGAAGATAGTGTATTTCAAGCTCTCATCTCTGTGAGTCCAGAAAACGTTTTCTTCATGGATTTGTGCAAGAAGAATACAACACATGAATATATGTGACTGCTGTAAGAGCTTACAATTTAGGACCCTCTACAATAGGCCCCAGCTTAATAACCCATGCTTTCAATTTTTATATTATAGTTAGTCCATATGAGTAAGGCTTGATAATATTTGTCTTTTTGTTTCTGACCTTTCTTTCAACATACGGTCCTTAAATTCCATCCACCTAGTTGTACGCCTCACAATATCATTTCTTCTTGTGGCCACACAGTAGTCCACTGTATGTACACACCACAGTTCCCTTTCCATTCCTCAGTAGTTGCATCCTTAAGCCACCTCCATATATTGTGAACCACAAACACTGCGGCCATAAATATCCATGTGCAGATGTCCATTCTGGTACCCGCATTCAGTTCATCCAGGTATATGTTGAGCAACAGGGTTGAAGGATAGTAGGGCAAACCCACCCCTAGCCTCCTGTGAACACCACACTGCCATCCAAGGGGCTGCACATGTCAGTTTCCCATTGACAATGAATAGGTACATCTCTTTCTTTGCACTTTCTCTAGCATTTGTTTCTCTTTGTTCATTTTTAAACAGTTTTATTTGCACATCATACAATCACACCTAAGTAAATAGACATGGCTTTGCCACCATTATCCATATGAAGACATTTCCTTTTCTTCCACAAAGAACCCATACCCCACCCCATCCCCCCTATCTATTGACTTTAGTTCTGGTGTAATGCCTTTGTTACATTCAGTGGACACATATTACAATGTTACTGTTGATTACAGACCTTAGCCTGCTTTGATTGTGTATTTTCCTGTATACCAACCATTTTCAAAACCTTGCAATGTTGACATTCATTTGTTCTCCCTCATGCAAAAATGTTTTTTCTTTGTGCATTTATTCAGTATCCATCACTGTTCAGTCTAGGCATTTTTAAGTGTATTGTCTCAGTCAATATAACTTAAAAGTATATATTTCCTTCTGGTTTCATACATGTCCCCAGCCCTTCTCCCTCAATCATACTTACATTCAGCTTCATTCAGTGTACTTATATTATTGCGATGCAATCGTGTAGTATTGTCCATTCCATTTCTGAATTTTCGCAATCAGCTCTGTGCACAATCTGCATTCCTTCAGCACCGAATGCATAATCTCTACCCTATTTCTATCTCCTGATAACTTGCCTTCTTAACTTCCACTCTCAAAGTTCACTCATTAATGTCAGTTTTTATTAGTGAGATGATAAAGTATTTGTCCTTTTGTTTCTGGCTAAATTTCACTCAGCACAATGTCCTCAACATTCATTCACATTGTTACATGCTACATGACCTTATTCTGTCTTAAAGCTGCATATATTCCATTATATGTATATGCCACAGTTGTTTAGTCACTCATCCATTGATGGACATTTGGGCTGTTTCCATCTCTTGGCAATCATAAATAATGCTGATATAAACACTGGTGTGCAAATGTCCATTTGTGTTCTTGTCTTCAGTTCCTCTGAATATATACTTAGTAAGGGGATTGTTGGATCAGATGGCAATTCTATACTTAGCTTCCTGAGGAACCACCAAATTGCCTTCCACAGCACTTGTACCATTTTACATTTCCTCCAAGAATGGATAAGTGTGCCTCTTTCTCCACACCTTCTCCAGCAGATGTCTTTTTTTGTTTGTTTTTTATAATGTCCATGCCATTGGGTTTCAGATGATATCTCATTGTGGTTTTGATTTGCATTTCCCTAACAGCCAGTAAAGTTGAACATCTTTTCATGTGCCTTTTAGTAATTTCCATTTCCTCTTCTGAGAAGTTTCTGTTCATGTATTTTGCCCATTTTTAAATTTGGGTTATTTGTCTTTTAGTTGTTGAGTTAATGAATCTCTTTATATGTTCTGGACACTAGACCCTTCTCAGACATGTGGTTTCCAAATATTGTCCTCCATAGTGTAGGCTTCCATTTTACTTTCCTAAAAAATTTCTTTGATGCACAAAAAGTGTTTAATTTTGAGGAAATCCCATGTATCTATTCCTTTCTTCAATGTTCATGCTTTGGGGTAAGGTTTAGGAAATTGCCTCCTGTTACAAGGTTTATAATGTATTTCCATACATTTTCTTCTAAAAGTTTTATGGTCTTAGCTCTAATGACTAGGTCTTTGATCCATTTTGAGTTAATTTTGTATAAGGTGTGACATAAGGATCCTCTTTCATTCTTTTGTAAATTGATATTCAGTTTTCCAAACACTATTTATTGAAGAGGCTGCTCTGTCCTAGGTGGGTTGGCATGACCATATTATCAAAATTCAAATGTCCATAGATCAGAGGGTCTATTTCTGAACACTCAGTTCAATTTCATTGGTCAGTATATCTATCTTTATTCTAGTGCCATGCTTTTTTTCTTTTTACCACTGTAACTTTGTACATACTTTAAAGTCAGGTAGTATATGGCCTCCCACTTCATTTTCCTTTCTCAGGATAGTTTTAACTATTCAGGGTTCCCTGTCCTTCCAAATACATTTGGTTATTGATTTTTCATTTCTTCAAGTAAGTTGTTGAGATTTTAATTGGTATTGTGTTGAATCTATAAATCAATTTGGGTAGAATTGACATGTTAACTATATTTAGTCTTCCAATCCATGAACACAGTATGCCCTTCCATTTATTTAGGTCTTCATGACTTAGCAATTTCTGGTAGTTTTCTGTGGAGAGGTGATTTGCATCCTCAGTTCATTTTATTCCCAAATATTTTTTCTTTTGGTTGCTATTGTAAATTGAATTTTTTTCTTTATTTCCTCCTCAGATTTTTCATCAGTCATGAATAGAAATACTACTAACATTGGGGCATTGATCTTGGACCCTTCCACTTTGCTGTACTCATTTATTAGCTCTAGTAGCTTTGCTGTAGATTTTTTTTAGGATTTTCAACATGTAGTATCATGTCATTTGCAAACAGTGAGAGTTTTATTTCTTCCTTTACAATTTGGATTCCTTTTATTTTTCTTTTTTTTTCTAATTGCTCTGGCTAGAACTTCCAGCACAATGTTGAATAACAATGGTGATAGGGGGCAACCTTGTCTTGTTTCTGATCTTAGAGGGAAAGTTTTCAGTCTTTACCCATTGAGGATGTTTTAGCTGTGTATTTTTCATGCATTCCTTTTCTCATGCTGAGGCAATTCCTTTCTATTCCTATCGTTTGAATTGTTTTCATGAAGAAAGATTGTTGAATTTTGTCAAATGTCTTTTCTTCCTCAATTAAGATGAGCATGTGCTTTTTCAGCTTTCAATTTTTTATCATGGTGTATGATTCTTTAGTGCTGTTGGATTTGATTTGCAAGTATTTTTTGAGGATTTTGCATCTATATTCATTAAATAGTTGGGTCTATAATTATCTTTTCTTATTGTATCGGTATTAGGTTAGCTTTGGTTTCATAGAATGAGTTTGATGGTATTCCCTCCTCTTCAATTTCTTTGAAGAGTTTGAGCAAAAAGGTGCTAATTCTTTCTTGAATGCTTGTTAGAATTCACATGTGAAGTCAACTGGTCTTGGACTTTGTTTTTTGGGAGTTTCTTGGTGATGGATTCAATCACTTTACTTGTGATTAATTTGTTTAGGTTATCTATTTCTTCTTGAGTCAATGGTGGTTGTTCATGCCATTCTAGGAAGTTGTCAATTTCATCTATGTTGTCTAGTTTATTAATATATAGTTGCTCATAGTATCCTCTCATTACCTCCTTTATTTCTGTGGGGTCAGTGGTTATGCCTCCTCTTCCATTTCTGGTTTTATTTATTTGCATCCCCTCTCTCTCTTTTTTGTCAACCTACCTAAGTGTCCATCAATTTTATTGATTTTTCTCAAAAAACCAACATCTGGTTTCACTGATTATTTTCATGTTCTCAATTTCATTTATTTTTGTTCAATTTCATTTATTTTTGTTCTAATCTTCATTATTTCTTTCCTTTTGTTTGCTTTGGGGTTAGTGTGCTAGTCTTTCTCTAGTTTTTACAAGTATACCATTAGTTACTCAATTTTTGCTCTTTCTTCTTTTTAAATATAAGCATTTAAGGCAATTAAATTCCTTCTCAGCACTGCCCTTGATGTATCCCATAAATTTTGATGTGCTGTGTTTTAATTTTCTGAAATGAAGCTTTTAATGACCACAGAATGGATTTACTTTTGTTTGTTAGATATTTTTCATGATTGATTTATAATGTTTCATTGTGGTAGGAAGAAATTAAGTTTTCAAAAAATTACTGCTGCATCCCCACACAGACTTGGAGACAAAATTATTCTTAGAAGAGAAGAAGGTGTCTTTTTTATATAAGAAATTATTTTAAAGGGTGCTTTCATTAATAATTAAAGCTCTGTTAATTTTCTGAAACATAGAGATTAAGATGTAGCATATTAACCCTTCTCTGAATTATGATGTATAGATTCCACATATGGGTGTACTGATCCCACATGGTCATTCATTGACTTTGTGAGATGCAGGGAGAGGAAGTGGCGTGTGAAGTGGGGAAACCATTGAATAAGAGTTGTATATTTCTTAAAGAGAGCAGCAACCTAGAGGCATGTTAGAAGAAAAGAAGCAAAAGTCAACAAATATTCTCTATGATAAAGGAATTTCATGAATTTTAGCAGTCATTGTGTATAGATGCTATAAATCTAAGTTCTTAATGACTATGTAACTGCACATTATCCATAAGCTCATATAAACTTTAGTTGATGTGTATGTAAAATTGAAAACTTCTTAATTTGATCTCTGTGAACATTGGATGATGGAGATCAATTCAAATAAAGGTTACTGTAACACCATGGCATGTGAGTAAAGATTAGTGAAAATGTCTCATGTATGCATCATGGGCACTGCCTAATAGAGAGTCTTACTTATGTTATGCATTCAAATGCATTTTCCTGAAATAAGAAATGAACAGGCTTCTTCTCTGGAATTTCCAGGTAGGAAAAAATAGCCATTATGAGGTGGAGAAATCAGACCTTCCACTCTGAATATATCATGGTGGGAATCTTCCATCATAGCCCCCCCCCCACTTCCGTCTTCTCTCAGATCCTGGGCATTTTCACAGTGACCTTCATGGGATACACTGCGATGGTTCCCCTTATCCACCTGGACACCTGGCTTCCTCCATAGCTAACAGTCCATTATGACCTCATGCTCATCCTCACCAGAGTACCCAAGATGCCCTTCAACTATTTTTTTCTGGCAAGAAATCCATCTTTCTGGCAAGTTGTGGAACCCAGATATTCCTTTATGTGTCCCTGCTTTGGGCCAGATGTTTCCAGTTGGCTGTCATGGCATATGACCACTATGTGGCTATAGGCCACCCTCTATGTTACATCATCCTCATTAATCAGAAACTGTGTGTACTCATGACTGTTGCTTCCTGGATCCTGGGGTCTCTTGATGATATCATTGTGTTTGTATCTGTCCTCTCTTTAACTTACTGTAGGTCTCTGAAGATTCATCACTTTTTCTGTGATGTCATTGCCCTACTACCTCTAGCTTCAACTATTTTTCCTTTGAAAGGCTGATTTTCTTTTACTGTGCAGTGATGTTAATATTCCCATTTTCAATTATTATTTCCTATTCCCAAGTTCTTCAAGGTGCCATCTGCATGGATGCTGAGTAAAGCTTTTGATGGGCCTTCACCACTTGTTCTTCCCACCTGGCTGTGGTTGGACTCTACTATGAGACTGTCATGCTCATGTTCATGAAACCAGCCTCAAACCATACCCCTGACCAGGACAAAATTGTCAGCCTTCAATGCCATCCTCACCCTCATGCTATACTTTCTCATCTATAGCCTCTGAAACAAGGCAGTTTCCAGGGGCCCTAAGTGGATTTTGGAAAAGGAACTTTATAGTAACTGTAGTGAACATCTTTGCAGTGTCTACTCGGGTCAGTGCACCATATAAAAACTTGGAATTACTTGCATCGACCTACTCTTCCTAGTTTTTCTTTTTCCCCACATTTTCAGATATAAAATAAGTTTTTACCCTAAATATTGTTTAATCATCATGTTTAGAGTGAGCTGGACCTGGCTATCATTATAGGCAGCTTCACCTTTGTGAATATCTCTTAGGCTATTATTGTTAGCCATGAGTGGTATCTGATCTTAGGCTGCCTGCCTTTCAAGCCAGGTTTAAATGTTAAGGTTCATTGCTGCTCCCAAGAGGAGGTATTGTGCTTGATCCACAGTATCAACTTTGTTTACTCATATTTACCTTCTAGTAATAGACTTCAGTTTCATTTATCTCTGCTCCTTGGCATTGATTATTCTATTCCTGGCTCTTCTCAACTTAATTCACAGGCAAGAAGAAATGGGGATTTTAGTATCAACATACTGTGCATCAAATCTTGTTTTTATATTAAATAATTCTTTAAAATTCCTAATTTTTTTATCTTTATGGAAAGCAGATATTTAAGGGCTCTAGATAACATATCTATTAGGCATGGCTATAAAACCTTCATCTTCATTGTGTTTGCTTTTATATAATAATTATTGCCTTAAGATCCAGAATTCATTTGAATAACTGAAAGAACTATCCATATTTTTTATTCACTATAAATTATATCACAAATTATTGATCCATTACATTTAAAACTGCTAAAGATTTTCTGGAAGATCATTTAGGATTCTTGAATCTGTCCTCACCAATTACCTTAATGAATCACTAATTCCCATACTTTTATGAGCTCTTTGGTGTATCCAAACTGCTATCATTGATAACATCTTTCATTTCTAAATGCTCTCCTTCTTTGAAAATTGAAGACAATATTTTTCTACTCCACTAAAGCTGCTTTGAATTCTTTCTACATAATTTTACTGCAATCAATTTTTTCTTTTAATTTTTTATTTCTGTATAACTGCATTTTTTACTGGATTTAATCCTTCAAGCATACGTATTATAGATTATAACTTGTGGCATCATTTAGAGCATTGCAACATATTTTTGGGTATGTAGAATATTGTCAATGTGATGCTTGTTTCAATAAAGTCCACATACATAGCTCATCCTTTTGAAGAATGCAATTAATTTTTATTATAGTCACAGAGTTGTTCAACTATCACAGCTATCTAATTCTTAAACATTTCTATTGCTTCAAAGATTTCATCATTATCAGTCATTTTCTATTCCTCCTGCCACTTGTCCTTAACAAGCACTAGTCTGCTTTCTATCTCTATGAATTTCCTATTCTGAATATTTCAGATAAGCAGATTCATGCAATAATACCATATGTGTTCCTCTGTAACTAGCTTCTTTTAGTTACCAACATGTTTTCAAGTTTTGTGTATTGTAAAGCATGTATCAGTGCTAATTACTTCATATTATTGAATAATATTTCAATGTAATATAACACATTTTGTTTATTTATTCATAAATTGATCGACATTTGAGATTTTTTCACTTTTTGGCCATTATTAGGAATGCATAGATGAGCATTAACATTAAAATTTTTGCATTCATACATGTTTTCAGTTCTCTTGGTTATATTTTGGAGTGAATTGATGAGTCCATGGTAACTCTATGTTTAATTTTTGAGGAACTACAAAAAAAGATGTTTTCCATGGTGGCATCACAATATTATATTCTGACTATATAAATTCTTCACATCCTCTCACAGGCAAGTTATTTTCCATTTTTGTTGTTGTTTCTGCAATTGTTTTGTTTGCTTTTGTTTTGTTATAGTCATTTTAGTGGGTGTGAAGTGCTATGTCTTTGTAGTTTTGATTGGCATTTCCTTATTGCCTATTGATGTACAATTTTTCATGTGTTTACTGGCCACTGAATATATTGTTTGGAAAATATGTATTCAAATCTTTTGCCCATTTTTTAAATTGGGTTATTTTCATTTAATTATTGAGATGTAAGCATTCTTTATAGACTCTGGATAGCAGATCCTTATGAGATAAATAATTTGAAATACATTCCTCCATTCTTCAACACATAGTTTCATTTTATTGATAGAGTCCTTAGAATGACAAAAGTTTTTAAGTTTTATGTAGTCCAATGCACAAATTATTTATATCATTGCTTAATATAAATATAATTACTGTTATACCTAAGAAACCATTGTCTAATAAAAGTGACAAAATGTAGAATATTGCCTTTTCTTCTAAAAATTTTATAGTTTTAGATCACATTTAGGTCTTGGGTTCATTTAGATTTAATTTTTGTATATGGTATAAAGTAGCATTACAACTTTATTCTTTTACATCTAGCTATCAAGTTGTCCTAGCAACATTTCTTGAGAACAATAATCTTTGCCCCATTTAATGGCTAGGTATACTTGTGAAAACTCATGAGCATGTATGTATGTATTTATTTCTGTAATCTTAATTCAATTCCATTGATCTGTGTCTCTATCCTTATGCTAGTACATCACTGTCTTGATTACTGTAGACTTGTACTCAGTTTTGAAGTTTTCCAAAACTTTTTGGCTTTTATGTATCCTTTGAACTGCCAGATGTGTATTAGGAGCTATGCACATTTCTGCAAAACTGCAAAGGGATTTTGTTGAAGTTGTAGATCAATTTTGGGGACATATTAAAAATATGCAGTCTTTCAATTCATGAATAGTTGATATCGTACCATTTGTGCTAATTTGAATTTGCAGTGGACCCCAAAAAAGCCATGTCCTTTGATCTTCATTCAATATTGCTGGCTGGAACATTTTGATTGTTTCTATGGAGATGCAACCCACCCAACTGTGGGTGGTAGCTTCCAAAGAGTTGTAACTCCACCCATTAATCCTTTAAAAAGAAGAAACATTTGGGAGAGCATCCTTTTTTAGAGCCATAAGGAAGCAACAGCAGAGCCAAACAGAATCACAAAGTCAAGAGAAACACAGAGTCCACCAGCCAGCGACCTTTGGAGATGAGGAAGGAGAATGTCCCTGTGGGAGTTCCATGAAGCAAGAAGCCAGGAAAGAAAGCTGAGAGACTAACTCTAAACCTTTCAGCTAAGACAAAAACCCTGAACTTCATTGGCCTTTATGAATGAAGGTAACCTCTTGTTGGTGCCTTAATTTGGACATTTTAATAGGCTTGCTTTAATTGGGACATTTCCTCAGCCTTAGAACTGTAAACTAGCAACTTATTAAGTTCATCTTTTTAATAGCCATTCCATTTCTGGTATATTGCATTCTGGCAGCTAGCAAACTAGGATACCATATTTTAGGTCTGTTTAAATTTCTTTCAGAAATGTTTTCTTATTTTTGGTGTACAAGTCATGTACTTATTTTGTTAAATTTATGACTAAGAATATTATTCTTTTTGATGCTATCATAAGGAAATTGTTTCCTTAAAATCATTTCCAGTGTATTCATTGCTAATGTCAACATATTGGTTTTCATTTTTATTTATTTATTTTTTTTGGTATGTTGTATGGCAGGGTCACATGTCATTCTTTTTCCATGTGAGTATCCCATTACTCCAGCATCATTTGTTGAATTTTGTTTGTTTGTTTTTTATATTGGTTTCTTTATTTTGGGAAGTGCATGCTCCAGGAATCAAACCCAGGTCTCCTGCATGGCCAGGGAGAATTCTTACCACTGAACTACCCTTGCACTCCCAACATATTAGTTTTAGACATGTTAATAACTGCAATTTCTTGAAATATCTGTCATGTATTCAACTCTATCATATATGTTTATGATTGTATCTCCTGGAGGTACTTTCTTTGATGATTGTAGAATCCATTATTGACTCATCATTGCTTATTTCCAAATCTGTGTGTATACTATTTGTGTCCATGGAATGCCTGAGAAGCTTTCCCAGAGAATCTGTACTTGTGAGAACCTGAGATTACATGAAATTCTTACAGTGGATTCTTTGTAGATTTGCCATACCTGATATTAGTTTTAAATAAAAAGGAATGTTCTTGAACACAAATCTTCGAAACAGAATTTTGGAAGAATTACTATAGGCTCAAAATGAGTTGGGTAAGAATTGTTACATAGCCAGATTCACCAGGAACTCTTTTTTTTTTTTAATTTGCATAATGGTAGGAGGCACCAGGGATCGAACTCCAGACCTCCAGCATGGCAGGTCGGAGCTCTGCCTGCTGAGCCACGGGAGCCACCCCACCAGGAACTCTTGTGAGAGTGAGTTTTGGGTTCACAATGAGGCAATGTGAGGACAGAAATAAAAGTCTAGATGCCTCATTGTAATTGTCTCACTTGAAACTGAGGAGTCTAAATTAAATATTCCAGGAAATTATAAAATAACATAATTAAGCAAACATTAACATGGTATAACTTATTTTAATAAAATGGTACTAATCATTTGAAAAGTGTATTTTGAATTTTCATTATCCACAAAATATTTTGCAACCAGTAATTATTACTTCCAGGATTGCTTCTGGATGGATTTGATGAGAGCATACTGGACATATATATAAGATTTAGTGATTCTTATATATGCCAACATTTTTATAACTTCTTAAAATTTGGTAAATCAGTATGAGTAATTCAGATTTTTAAAGAGTTTGTTTTCTTTCCTAAGACAGAAACTAAGTCTGCCTTACTCTTTTTGCACTATGCCTTTCCATTTTTACCAAATCTAATCTTTTCTGCCAATCAGCCCACCATATGAACCCCTTAAGTGACTGCACCTCTTCTGTAAGTTTACACATAATGAAAAATAAAGAGTTCATTGCAAAAATAACTTGTGGCTTAATCACTTTGAAAAGATCCCATTTTTAGAATAGTAATCTTAAGTTTCATTCTTAAAATATTGCTCTCCTACAACCATCCATACAAAAAATCCCTTTTCTTATAGTATACATTTTCTTTAATCCCAAAGGGGTCTCTCATTCATTGTCTCTCCTTTTATAATCCTTTCCTACTTCACTTACATGTCTTAGTAGCTTAGTACTTAGGACTCAATATTCACACAATTCTACTTCCAATACTGCCAACTCTTCTTTTCCCTGAGACTACAGCTGCCTGACAAATGCACAAACTATTTAAGTTCATTCCCATGCCCTGAGTGCTGAAGGAACAAAATTTCAAAACTTTCTTTTTGGTGTCACTATCATCAATAAGCTTGTTTTGGGGATCCCCAAAACTACTTACACAATTAAAGATTCATGAGAAATACCCACAGTATTCAGTATATAGTTTTACTAACCAATAGTGATTTAGATATGATATATAGGCAGAGTCTGAAAAAATCCATGAGAGGTCACTAAGAGTGCAGCTTTCCACCAGTAAAAAAATGTAGCCTAAGTATACAATATTTCTCTTTGGGGAAGTCCATTAAAGACTCAATCTCCAAGGTTTTCCCTGGAGAATGGGTACACTCACCCTTAAAAAGTAAAAGTGAAACTCCAGACTGGCAGAAGGAATTCAGGTGTCTATATTTACCATATTTTTGCCCAAACATTGTCACCACATGAAGAATTTTATATAGCTTAATGTTTTATTGGGGACATTCTTTGAGTCATGTTCCCTGCCATCAGCCATAGGTCAGCCTTTCAGGAAAGACTTTCTAAGGATGCAGACTCATGTCTGCTGTGTTAACTCTTTAATGTCTAGAATCCATCATCAGCTCTTTGCTTTCCATTCTGTGCAATAATTATCCTATATGCCACTGATCATGCTGTTTGTATCCATAGAATACTTCTGTTATGGTCATCACTGTCCTCAAGACTCTTAACACAGATATGCTACCTGGATTCTTTTCCCCCCCATAACTTATTATGTAATTGATGGGAGAGCTATTGGCACAGAGATCCCAGCTGTCACCCAATTCTGGGATTATTTCAGCTGCAAGGAGATGCCTTACCCTTGGAGACAAATATCTAGCAGCCACTCAATGTGGAATGATAAAGGCCAGCCATATCAATCCAAGTCCTGGATTGGAAAGAGAGCAGATCAGACCCCTGGTGTATTAGTTGAGGTTCTCTAGAGAAACAACCAACAGGAGATATCTGTAAACATAAGATTTATAAAAGTATCTTATGCAACCATGGGAATGCAAGAATCCCAAATCTGTAGGGCAGGCTGTGAGACTGGTAACTCCAATGAAGGGTCTCAATAAAATCTACAGGAAAGGCTCACTGGCTGAAGAAACAGTGAAAATCATCTCTTCTTATAATTCTTAAATTGCTTTGTTCAAATCCACTGAATGAATTATCTCTTGTGGGAGGCTTGCCCTTGGTTGATCATAGATGTAATCAGCCACAAGTGCAACCAACTGATGGATGACTTAATGAATTAGACTTCTGGTTAATTAACCAGCCACAAAATATTCTTGCAGTAATGGTTAGACCAGTGCTTGCCTGACCAGACAAGTGGGCATCATTACCTGGCCAAGTTGACACCAGAACCTAACCATCACAGTTCCCCCCTTGTCAATGTGGTAGCTATACACAAAATCTTGAAACATGCTTAATTTCTAAACAGAACACAATGGCAGACATATCTTTTGCCTAACAATACTCAGTTTCCTGTATACAACAGGAAATGCAATAAATCTCTCCACAATAGGGTGCAAGTCCTTGTGTTACATTCACTCTTAATCTTGATATCTTATAACTCGAACTAGAACTCTGCTTATACAGCTCAAACAGGAGTGTGGTAGACTGCTACCTGCTTTACTTCTAGGTACTCCATGATCTATGGGCCAATGCCTTAAATTTCTGCATGTCAGATTATTTTGACTACTGCTTTGAGTCTGCTGTCCATTATACTGTCCACCTTGTCTATAGTGATTAACCATTGCCACGTGGGTTCTGCAAATTCGGTATCAAATCATCCTCATTGTGATAAAGAATTCCAGCTCTGTGACAGCTGCCACCACTGTAATATCTGACCTACAGAGTAGAGCTACTGAACAGTTCTTCGGGGATAATGGAGCTAGTCTCACAAATTTATTCCTCACAATTCTGGTAAAAGGTGTGTCCTCTGCACAATCTTGGTGTGTGTGAACATGTCTTTCATTCACCTTAACATTCCAACCTCTCTAAGCCTTTGGATCTCCTCATCAACATTATACCAGGGATGTTCTGGCTTTTTACCTCAGGTACTGTTGGCCAACTTTTGATCCATGTTTCAGCAAACCACCCATACAAACTGTTAATGTCCATTCTATCCCCTTGAGCTATAAAACTGGATGAAGTTTTGTGGGCTCATATCAATAAATTCAGCTTGATCCATCTTTATATTCCTTCCACCATTATCCCACATCCTTAATATCCATTCTCATACATATTTCCCTGATTTCTGTCTATATAAATTGGAAAACTCATGCAGTTCATTTGGAGTATAGTGGGCCCCTCATGAATCACATGTTGTACCTCACCTTTAAGGTCCTTTTGGGAATTTAGTACAATTATAGGTCTGGAAGAAAAGAGAGGTGGTTGGGATGGTACATGAAAAGAATCAGAAGTGTCTTTCAAGCCAATTGCCACAGGGCATTCCATTGCAGTTTCACCTGGTGAAATAGGATTAATCTCTCCAGACAGAGGAATGAGGACTATTTATCCAGTGGACATTACAGGTTTAGTAGGCACTGAAATGTTAATCCCTTTAGGTGGAGGTTAGATGGTGGACTCCTCAGGGTAGACTGGAAGGCTGGAAGCTGTTTCCTCAGGGCAGGCTGGAGTCTGGGTGGCTGTTTCCTCAGAGCAGTTCATTAAATGTCTGTCTAGCAAAGACTCAGCAGAATCCATGGATTCTGCCATTATACTCAACCCAAATGTATCCATCTCAAGTTTCAGGATCCCATTATTTTCCAATCAAATCTTGACTTTAATAGCAGATACCCTGAAAGTTTGTGAATATAGTTTACATTGTAAATCTGCTACTTGCACAATCAGACTCTCAGTCTGACTTTTAGAGATCTCAAGTCTTTGACTAGAGGAAATAAAATTTTCTTTTAAGGAACATATAGAAACTTTTACATCTTTCATATGGCATTTAAGTTGTGAATTTGAGGCCTCCATCTTATTTTTGTCCCTTATAACTGTATCCAGTGTATCTAAGAACAATCAGCCAACTTAATTATGCTTCTCAATTCTACAAAACTCCATTAAGGTGTCAAAAACACCCTCCCTCAGAGCCTTGCCTTGTTTAAGTGTACAAATAACAGAATCAAATGATGACATTTTGTGTGTCTCTATTGTCCCCTCATGTCATGGACTCTCAGTGCCATCTTGTTTATTAGAAATAGAGTCATTACTGCCTTTGAACCTAATCAGAATAGAAAACCACTTGTAAAAGCCATATTTAAGATCCTGTTTCTCAAGAACCACTCCTAATATCCAGCTGTATTAGTCAGGGTTCTCTAGAGAAATGGAATCAACAGGAGATAGCTGTAAATTTAAAATTATAAGTGTGTCTCATGCAATCAAGGGGATGCAAGAGTTCCAAAACCATGGGTCAGGCTGTGAGGTTGGTAACTCCCATGAAGGGTGTCATGGTCAGGTTCATGTGTCAACTTGGCTAAGTGGTGGTACCTGTTTATCTGGTTGGGCAAGTGCTAGCCTGTCTGTTGCAATGAGGACATTTCATAGAATTAAATCATGATCATGTCAGCTGCATCCACAGCTGATTCCATTTGTAATCAGCCCAGGGGAGTGTCTTCTACAATTAGTGATGCTTAATCTAATCACTGGATGCCTTTTAAGGAGGATTCAGAAGAGACAGGCTCTCTTCCTGCTTCGGCCGGCGACCCTCTCCTGTGGAGTTCATCCAGACCCTCCATCAGAATCGTCAGCTTCACAGTCTGCCCTGTGGATTTTGGACTCTGAATTCCCATGGTTATGTGAGACACTTTTATAAATCTTATATTTGCAAGTGTTTCCTGTTGATTCTGTTTCTCAAGGGAACCCTAACTAATACAAAGGGTCTCAGTGAAATCCACAGAAGAGGCTCACTGGCTAAAAAACAGTGAAACTTCTCTCTTCTGCCTTCAAAGTCCTCAACTGTGTGGATCATATCCAGTTGATTAGATTATGTCATTTGTGAATGATGTGCCCTTAGTTGATTTTAGATGTAATCAGCCACAGTTTCAATCAACTGATTGATGATTTAATAAACCAGCCTTCTGGCTTATCAACTAGCCAGAAAATATCTTTGCAGTAATGTTAGGCTAGTGCTTGGCCAGACAACCATCACCTGGCCAAGTTGATTCCAGAACCTAATCATCACACATGTGATGGAGACATTTGTGATTTTGTGCCTGAATTTCTTTGTTCGTTTGCACTATTGTAGTGGGACAAAGTGCCCTACAACTCCTATCAATATGTAGCAGATATCTAGCACTGAATCAGAGGCCCTCCAAAACATCATAAGCCTTTGCAGGATATACAACCATTTCCCAGTCTCATCAGTGGATTGATAAATTGGGTTGTTGTGACATTATCCAGATGGAGGGTCAATGAGTCTGATAAATGAAGAAATGAAGTATAGACCCATGTTAGCCATAATATTCTCCCAGCATTTACCATTAGGGGCTGGTATAGTTCAAGTGGCATTGAATCCTAAGGAGGTTTGATCAAGTAAGCCCAAATGTAGTTTGGTAAACACTCCCCTAAGAAACTGGATACTTAAATATCACCTAGAAGCACAGAAAATGTTATGACTCACAATAAGGAGGTAGATATGGCAAAATTAAAATGGAAAACAGTGGAAAAGGGAATTAAGGGGCTCAGAGGCATAGAAATGTTGGAGTTGATATAATATGCAACAGCAGACTATTAATTAGGTGATTATATTCTACCCAAAGTTTAAGAAATTACAACATTTATCAAATTGGACTAACAAAGGTGGCATCAGCATCACAGTAATATTCAGTGAAGGCAGCTTCTCTGGTGTTAATTATAAGAAAGGCCTTTGCAGATTTAGGTTACCCTGATAGCAAAGGAAATGATAGATCATCAAAATAATAGAAGACAAATGACTTCACTAAAAGATCAGATAATTATAATTATCATAATGAAAGGCTAAGTTGAAAAGTGGCCTGGAGGGGGGGCTGACACTTAAAGAGTTATGGGAAAATAATAATAGAACTTGGCATTCCTAAGGACAAAATAGATGGGCAGAAATATGAGTAATATTTAGTTTGGACCTTTAAATGAAAGGAGTTGTTCCATTTTTACCTTTCTTGTTGAAAGTTAGAAAAATGCATTAATCCCACTCAAATGTTGAAGAAAAACCTGTAAAAACTACAAAACCAGAGTGGTTCTTGAACACATCAGAGAGGTGAGATTGTGTGACCAAATTGCCTGAAATCCAAGTTGAGTCAACTTCCCTCAAAACAGTAGGGAGAAACAGGGTTTTCAGGCTGCTTCAACAGAGAATAAGAGGAAGTTATACCAGCTGATATAAAAAAGCTGTCGCAATTTTTGCAAACTACTAAAGGCTGATTAAATGGGTTAGCATGATGACATAGAACATATGGGAGCCCCAGAAACAGGAGTGCATGGATTCACTTGCTGTCCTGTTTCTAGGCTCTTCCACCAGGTGCTCATATGCAACTGGGGGTGATTGGAGGAATCACAGGGGAATGGAACACCTATACTACTACTGCTGCCCCAACCCAGGACTCTACTCACATTGAACAAAATTCCTAAATCGGACAGATATGACAAAAAGCTACTAGGAGAAGGACAGAGGACCAAAACCTCAGTCCCTGGAGGACTGGTTTAGGGGCACAAAACAATCAGAGGCCTAATGTAGTTGTGCTGTTTTACACAAACAAAGATCAAGCATGGGTAGTTCAGTCTTAGAATGCCTGCCTTCCATACAGAAGACCCCGTTCAGTTCCTGGTTCATACACCTAAAAAAAATAAAAAATCAAGGAAGGAGAATTTTGTAGTACAACTATATCACATGCAATATTGGTCCATTCTTAAACAATAAATTATTTATTATGTATTTGAAATTCAATTTTAACATATCCTATATTTTATCTGGCAACATTAGCCTACATTTCTATACCAATTGCATTGGATGAACAGCTACTGTTTCTGGGAAAGGAGCAGGAAAATCTCTCTCACAAAAGCAGTGCCACGGTTATGGGGTAGAGTTTGTTTCTGGGAAAAGGAAAGGAGGGAGCAGGAATGTGGAGGGGTGGGAGTGACGGAACTGATAATCTGAGAACCAGGCACTCAAGGTTTACTTTAGGCTGATTTTATAAGGAGACAATAGAAAATCCCAAGTACCCCTGCCAACCATCAGCATAGTAAAACATCAAGCAAGAGGCAACAGCAGTTTATAATTGGGAGAGGGAAAGGTGCATGGAGAGAAATCTCTAGTCTGTTGCAGGTATAGAGAGCAGTCAGGAAGAAGCTGAGAATGGAGAATTAGAAAATGTCTCCTGCACCCCAGTTCACACTTTAAACACAAGCCTTTAATAGAATAAAAACTAAAGGTTAGCCATTGCAACAAGAAAACCTGACACAGCTGAACGCTGATTGATTGATTTGACACTAAAAATAACAGCCTGGCAGAAAAAAAAGCAACCCATTTTCAGTCATAGATACTGTTGATGACCGTCTCTAGTGTTCTATACATGACATACGGAATTCAAACAAAAAACACAAGACTCCTAAATATCTAGGAAAAAAATAACTCCCTATCAGAGATAAATCAAGGAAGAGAAACAGACTCAGAAGCAGTACAGATGTTGGAACTATCAGACAAGAACTTTAAGCAGTAATTAATCAGTTAAATGACCTTGACAGAAAGGCAATAGCAAGTTAGAATGGTAGACAATTCCAATGTCGACATTAAGTCTATGATAAATGGGAAATGGAAACCCATGAAATGAAAAAAGAGGGTATTAGGACTCATCATTATCGGACGCAGTATCTCCAAAAAATCAGTAAATTTGAGGCAGGTCGGAAGTTACTCAAACTGATAATTAAAGGAGAAGAAGAAGAGAACACTCAGAGCTTTAGTACTTTATCAAACAACCTAATATACCAGTATTCGTATTCCTGATGGAGAAGGGATAGGAAATTATGTAGCATGATAAATAGTTGAAGAAATAATTTCCAGGAAATTTCAAAATGAAGAAAAAATGACAGCTATCAAATCACAGTTCTAAGCATAATACATTTAATCTGCTATAATGCAAAGTTAGAGAAAATCTTGTAAGTAACCAGAAGAAATAAGACATGTTGCATGAGCACCTCTTTAAAGTTCTGAAAGAAAAGAAAAGGAAAAAACCCTCTACTCATGAACCTATACTTGACAAAAATAATCTTTCAAAGATGAAGGCAAAATAATTTTTCAAACTAAAACTGAGTTTATTACCAGCAAAAAAAAAGATCAAATAGAGTCTTCATATCAGAAAGAATATGACAGCAGACAGAAATCAGGGTCTACAAAAAAAAAAAAAACTAAACAAAGGTCTTCTGAAAAGGAAAAAATTCAGGTATATACACTCAATTTCCTTTTCTAATTTTTAATCTGAGGTATAATTGCCCAAAACGCAAACAATAGCAATGCATTGCAGAATGTATAACATTATAGAGATAAACTACACGACAACCATAGCACAAGGGATGGGAAGAAAAGTGGATGTATATTATTGTAACTTTCTTATGCTATATCTGAAGGGCCATAATGTTATTTGAAAACAGGCTATGTTAAATAAAATATGTATATTGTAAATGCTATGGAAACTGTTTAAAATTAGAAAAGAGGTATAACTAATAAGATGATAGAGGAAATAATTTTAGAACTTTTTTCAGTAATCCAAAATCAGGCAAAAAAAAAAAAGGAGAAAAGGAGCACAAGAAATAGGAAAAAATAGCAAGTGGGTAAATTTAAATCCTACACTATCAATAATTACCATAAATATAAATCATAAAGCATCTCAATTAAATAATAATAAAAAATATTCAGGAGGATAAGATCAGTTGTGAAATAAAAGCTTGGAATTTGTGGTCAATTTCTTGGACTGGGACAGTTTTCCAAACTGGAGATCATTGACTGAAAGTAGAGGATTTTGCTCCCAGGAGAAAGTGCCTGGCAATGACAAGGGAGATGTACATGGTAATTATTTTCTCAGTTCATCCAAAGCTATTACACCCATGTATTTAATTAACTGTGCATTAGGAAAAAGAGAACATGAAACATTTTGAAATTATTAAAATATCTTAGTTATTATTGAAACTCAGAGAAAAGAAGTAATATTGTGCCCTTCAGTTAGAGTGTGTATAAAGGCCAAGCAAGAAATGGAGTCCTGGCCAAAGTCCAACTTAGAGGGCACACATTAAGTGGGTTTGCCCAGTAGGTATTTTCCCATTCCACGAAGATATAATGGAATATACATTCTTCGTGGTTGGCAAAATCAACACATTATTGTTTTTCTTTGTTATAGAACCTATGGGTTTACAGAACAATCATACGTAAAAAACAGGATTCCCATATACAACTCTGTTATTAAAATTTGCGTTGGTATGGAACATTTGCTACATTTGATGAGAGCACATTTTTATAATTGTACTATTAACACAATGAGTCTTTGATTGTGAGTTAAGAAACTTGGAGAATGGGAAAATCAAATGGAAGTCTCTTAATTTCCCTCCCAATACCAGCTAGATCAGATGATAAAAAAATTGTTGTAACAGAGCAGGTAGTAAAAATTAGGAAGTTTCTTAAAGATTGAGATATTATCTGTCCAGTATGGTAGTCAATTGCTATGTGCAATTATAGAACACTTGAAATGTGTCATATCTAACTGATGAAACAAATTATTGTTTTAATTTATTTAAAATTATTTTAAATAAATTATTTTATATTTAAATAAATTATAAATACAATTTTTAAAAAATAATTTATTTAAAATTATAATTTCAAGTAGGGGAAAACAATTTTTCATTGAAAACTATCATTTTCGTCTGGATTCATTTTACTTTAACTGTGGTGTCGTTAAGGTATTATTGTTGTTTGTTAGCTTTCATGTCAAAATGGACATCTTTTATTATTACACTTGAACACATCACTGATCTATTCAACACCAATAGATTGTTAAACTATTGTTTCTACTCATAAATGTAACATAAAATGTTTCTCTTTGATAATTTTATTCTGACAGCATAGTTATCTGTGCTAATAAAATTAAAATATATCAAATTAACATACTTATTTGAATATATTAAAATTTTTGATGTAAAATGAGTAAGAGCACAGTATGATAATTTAACTCAAGGTCCATTTTATCTTTCTGAAAAGAATTTCTAAGTATCAAAAATTTAGTTTTAATCTTGGTAAATGGTTTTCCTGCTATTACATCAACTATTATAGATTTATCAGAATTTTCTAATATGAGATGAATGGTTCCCCATTTCTTCAAGTCACTAGGTGATTCATATTGAATATAGATATGATCACTTTAGTGAAGTAGAATCTTCAACAGATGTCATGTATACTGTTGTGAAATTTATTCTGCAATATACCTGCAAATACTATAAATCATAGCCAGTTTATTCAGCTGTTGAGAAGGATGATTGAGTTGTGAAATTTTCATGAAGTGTTACTGTAATGTTAACTACAATTCAAGTTTTTCTGGAAACAAAGGAAATATATTCAAATATGCAATTATCAAACAATAAATGGCAAGGCAATTTATATTTTAAATGGAATATTTTTCCTTAACTGATTCCTCAGTTAGGTCATTGCTTGTGTATAGAAACGTTACTGATTTTTGCACGTTAATTTTATATTCCACCACATTGCTGAATTTGTATCATGTTGTCTGCAAATAATTAAAGTTTTACTTCTTCCTTTCCAAGTTATATGCCTTTTTATTTCTTTGTCCTGCCTGATTGCTCTAGCTAGAACTTCTAGTACAATGTTGAATAATAGTGGTGACAGTGGGCATCCTTGTCTTGTTCCTGATCTTAGGGGAAAGGCTTTCAGTCCCTCTCCATTGAGTCTGATGCTGGCTATTGTTTTTTCATATATTCCCTATATCATATTGAGGTAGTTACCTTTGATTCCTATCTTTGGGAGTGTTTTTATCAGAAAAAGATGTTGAATTTTGTTGAATGCTTTTTTAGGATCAATCGATTTGATCATGTGGTTTTTCCCTTTTGATTTGTTCATGTGCTGTATTACGTTAACTGATTTTCTTGTGTTGGACCACACTTGCATTTCTGGTATAAACCCTATCTGGTTGTGGTGTATAATTCAATTCAAATTGTTGGAATCAATTTGTTAATATTTTGTTAAGAATTTTTGCATCTATGCTCATTAGGGAGATTGGCCTGTAGTTTTCTGTTCTTGTAGCATCTTCATCTGGTTTTGGTATTAAAATGATATTAGGTTCATAAAATGAATTCGGTAGAGTTCCTTTTTCCTCAACTTTTTTGAAAAGTTTGAGCAGGATTGGTGTTAGTTCTTTTTGGAATGTTTGCTACAATTCCCCTGTGAAGTCATCTGGCCCTAGGTTTTTCTTTGTAGGAAGATTTTTGATGACTAATTGAATTTCTATGCTTTTGATTGGTTTGTTGAGATCTTCTATTTCTTCCTGAGTCAGTGCAGCTTCTTTGTGTGTTTCCAGGAATATGTCCATTTCATCTAAGTGGTCTAGTTTTTTGGCATATAGTTGTTCATGGTATCCTCTTATAATTTCTTTTATTTCTTCAAGGTCAGTGGTAATGCATCCCTTCTCATTTCTTATTTTACTTATTTGCATCCTCTCTCTCTCTTTTTCTTTGTCAGTCTTGCTAGTGGTACATCATTATTATTATTTTTTTCTTTCTTTTGTTCTTCTGTTCTTGCATCCATTTAACTCTGCTTTAACCTTTGTTATTTATCTTCTTCTATTTGTTCAGCATTAGTTTGTTGTTCTTTCTCAAGTTCCCCCAGGTGAGCAGTTAAGGCCTCAATTTTTCCTCTTTCTTGTTTTTTGATATAGGCAGTTAGGGCAATAAATTTCTCTTTCAGCACAGCCTTTGCCACATCCTGTATGTTCTGATAAGTTGTATTCTCATTTTCATTTGTCTCCTGATACTTACTGATTTCTCTAGCAATTTCTTCTTTGACCAACTGATTGTTTAAGATTGTGCTATTTAATCTCCATATATTTGTTAATGTTCTCATCCTTTGGTGGTTATTGTGATCCAGGTTCATTCCATTGTGATCAGAGAAAGTACTTTGAATAATTTCAATGTTTTAAAATTTATAAAGACCTGTTTTGTGCCCCAGCATATGTTCTATCCTGGAGAAGAATGCACATCCTTGTGTTTGAGGTACAATGACCTATATATGTCTGTTAGGTCTAATTCATTTATCAAGTTGTTTAACTACTCTATTTCCTTGTTGATCTTCTGCCTGGTTGTTCTACCTATAGCAGAGAGTGGTGTATTGAAGTCTCCTACAATTATTGTTGAAAATCTATCACTTCCTTGAGTTTTGTCAATGTCTGTCTCGTGTACTTTGGACATCTTGCTTGGGAGTATATACGTTTATGACTGTTATAGCTTCTTGGTGAATTGCCATTTTAACATATAGTGTCCTACTTTGTCTCTTATGATGTCTTTACATTTAAATTCTATTTTGTCAGCTATTAGTATAGCTACTCCTGCTTTCTCTTGGTTACAACTTGCATAAAAATCTTTTTCCATACTTTCACTTTCAATCTATTTGTATCCTTGCATCTAAGATGGGTCTCTTGTAAGCAGCATGTAGCTTGGTTATACTTCTTAATCCATTCTGCCAATCTGTATCTTTTATTTGTGAATTTAGTCCATTAACATTCAAGTTATTACTGAAAAGGCATTTCTTGAATCCACCATCTTATCTTTTTAATTTTATTTGTCAGATCTATATATTCATTTCCCTCTTTCTCTTTTTATCTTTTAAGTTACCCTTACCAGTACTCTTCAATTTTGTGCTATCCTCCAGACCTTCCTCTCTTTTTTGTTTCTCATCTGGCAGAATTCCCTTTAGTATTTCTGGTAGGGCCAGTCTCTTGTCAAATTCTTTCAGTATTTGTTTGTCAGCAAAAATTTAAATATCTCCCTCAGTTTTGAAGATCAATTTGGCTGGGTACAGTATTCTTGGCTGGAAGTCTATCTCTTTCAGGATCTTAAATATATCATACCACTGCCTTCTCACCTCTTTGGTGCCAGTTGAGTAGTCTGAACTCAGTCTTTTGTGGTTTCCCTGGTATTTAGTAGATTGTTTTTCTCTTGCTACTTTCAGAATTTTCTGCTTCTCTTCAGCATTTGACAGACTGATTAGTATGTCTTGGGGAAGGCCTATTTGGATATATTCTGTTTGAAGTTCATTGGGCTTCTTTGACTTGTATATTTATGTCTTTCATGAGGGTTTGGAAGTTTTCCCCCATTATATCCTCAACTACCTTCCTAGCCCTTTGCTCCTTTCTTCTCCTTCTGGGATACCAGTGATTCTTATATATGCATGCTTTGTTTTAGCTATCATTTCCCTGAGATCCAATTCAAATTTTCTGTCTTTCTTCCATGCTGTTTTCTTTTCTTTCTTTTTTTTTTTTTAACATGGGCAGGCACTGGGAATCGAATCTGGGTCTCTGGCATGGCAAGCGAGAATTCTGCCACTGAGCCACCATCACACCACCCCCATTTGCTGTTTGGAGTGTTCAAAATCAGTCATCCTGTCTTCTGTATCACTTATTTTTTCTTCTTGTCTCTTCAAATCTGGTGTTGTGTGCCTCTAGTATGATTTTATTTGGACAAGAGAGTCTTTAATCACTCTGATATCTGCTATTTTTCTCTTTATTCTTTCAAATTCCTCTTTATGCTCTTCTACTGTCTTCTGCTCTCCTTATGTCATTAGCCATACCACTTCTTTTATTAAGTAGAATTGTATGAACATCTTTGATAAGTTGTTCCAACATCTGTGTCTCCTCTGGTATTTAATTCAGTTGTTAGGCTGGGCTATATCTTCCTGCATTGTGATATGCTTAGTGATCTTTTGTTGTTTCATTGCATGTAAAGATCTTGAATGATTTACTTTGGGAGTGATTCCTTCAGTAGTCTAAAGCGTTGTGTTTGAGGGACAGATGTGTAGTAATATGCAGGGTATGGGGTGGGGGACAATGGTGCAGTGATGTATTTCAATGCAGTTATAGGCACAGGTTGGAGATATTATTCTGATGCTTGTGAATGTGAGCACCCAGTGGCTAGGGACGATGAAGTTGTGTGGGTACACAGGTCTGAGGGCACAATCCTGGTATGCACTGGTCTAGGGTGTGGGGCCCTTTGTCCACATGCACAGAGCCATGGCAGCAGGTCAACAGTATGCCTTCAAGGGCTGGGGGTGGATGCGACCTGGCTGCATAAGTCAGGACTTTCTGAGAGCTCTGAAGCATGACTGAGGGCCATGTACACATGTGGGTCTAAAGGTACTATAAACTGATGTTCCCAGAGCTGAAGGGCATGACTGGGGACTGAGTATGCAGACAAGTGTCTAGGAGTGCCGTAAACTGATGTGCAGAGCTTGGGGGGGGGCAGAATGAAGTTGTGTGACACTATGGGTGGAAGGTGGGTGTAGCCTGGGTATGGAAGAATGAACCCACAGCCTTTAAGTGCTGGTGACAGCCTGCAGGGAACAAGGAGGGGGAAGGTAGTGCTCAGGAGAGGTGCAGGATAGGTGGGTTGGGTTGCACTTGGGGTGGGGATGTGGGGTGGATACATGCACTGGGGGTTGGTGGGGCATGGGTGCTTTGAGTGCAGGGAGGGAGTGGTTGACGGGGTTCAGGTGCATGGGGTGTGGGGTGAGTCACAGGTCATGGGGTTGTGCTGGTAAGGGTCGTGTGTTCAAGGAGTGCACTATAGCTTACTTTCTGGTCCTTGTCTCCCCATCCATACTCTCCTTTGGGCTCCATGCTTGCATGTTAGGCTCTGGTTCTCTGCTTCTCAGTTCCTCAGCTTTTACAATGAGTGTCACCCTAGATGCTACAGAAGGCTCTCCCAGGTCAGCTGCATTCTTGAATTGCCATCTCAACTGCCCTCCCATCCCTTCTCTGACTATTCCTTGGATCAGGGCTGAGCTAGATCTACCCTATTCAGACATCTTCCCAGGACTCCCAAGGCAATTTATATTTTGTCATGGATATTGCCTCATATATGAACAAGCTGACTTTGAAGATCCAAAAGAAGGAAAAGCTTATTAAAGTCATAGCTAATACTAATAAGTATATATGTATATATATTATATATAATATATAATATTCAGAAGAAAACCAGAAAAGAAATTAATGGGTCCCACTGATTAACACTACAAATTTAAATGTGTTCTTGCATGAAAAAGCATCAATAGAAGGTGTCAACAAACCCAAATTATATATATATTATATATATAAGTATAATTATAGGTATATATACCTAACTTCAGAGCTTCAAAATATATTAAACAAATACTGACAGATTTGAAAGAAGGAATTGATGGGTCTACATTAATAGTGGGATACTTTAAAATACCACTCCCAATAATGGGTAGAGCTCCTTGTCAGAAGATCAATAAAGCAATAAGGAGGCATGGGACTCAAAGGATATACTAACTCAAGACCTAAAAAACATACATAGAAGACTGCACCCAACAAAAACAGAATTCACATTCTTCTGTAGTGAACATGGATCATTTTCCAGGATTGGCCATATGTGTGTGTGTGTGTGTGTGTGTGTGTGTGTGTGTGTATTTATATATAATTATTACATCTTCTTGTTAAATTGACCCTTATATCAATATGTAATGACCATATTTGTCAAACATAACTGCTTTTAATTTTATTTTAAGTCTATTTTACATAATATTAGTAGAGCCACCCAGCTTTCTCAGTTACTACTTGCAAGGTATATAATTTTTACATCTTTTCACCCTCAGCTCACTTGTATCTTTGATTTGAAGGTAAGTCTCTTGCAAACAGCACAGAGTTGGCTCATGTTTTTTTTTTAATCCATCCTGCCAATCTTTGCCTTTTGGCTTGAGAATTGAATCTATTTATATTTAAAGTCACTACTGATAACATGGACCTTTTCCTGCCATTTTGAAATTTATCATTTAAGTCTTTACTTGTCTTGTCCCTAACATCCATTAACGCTTAATTTTATATTTATTTGGTTTCTTGTATTGAACTATACTCAGTGCTTTCTCATTTCTATTTGGATACCTTTTTGTCATCTATTTACATTAATCTTACCCTCGGGTTAAAATGTAACATTCTAAATATATAACAATTTCATTTGGTTTGGTACCACTGTTTTAGTTCACTAAAACTGCCAGTATGCAATATGCCAAAAATGGAAAAGCTTTTAAAACAGAGAATTTATTAAGTTGCCAGTTTACTGGTCTAAGACTGTGAAAATATCCAAATTAAGGCACAAACAAGAGATTACCTTCACTCAAGAAAGGCTGATACCATCCAGAACACCTCTGTCAGCTAGGAAGGCATTGGCAATGTCTGTTAGTTTTCTTTCCTCATTTCATAGGGCTGGGTGGAGACACATCATCATAAATCTTCTAATCAAAAGGAGCCATGTGCAATTGGGTTGGCCACATCTCCATAGAAACAACAAAAAATGATTCCACCCCACAATATTGAATGAAGATTAAAGAACATGGCTTTTCTGGGGTCTACAACAGTTTCAAACTGACATACTTACTTACTTCAATAGCATGCATATATAAATTTCCTTTAGCCCTCTGTTTCACAACTATTGTTTTTGTACTTGTATTACCATTAATATCTTTGTACATTTATCCAAATACCTATATTTATTATCAATTTTTATGCATTTGCATCTTTGTACATGTAGGATGTAAGGAATGGGGTTATATACCAGACAGTACAATAGAGTAATACTGGAATTATATTCATGCAAATGGTTTCTTTACCACAGGTCTTTATTTCTTTATGCTTCCTTGAACTATTGTCTGGTGTCCTTTCATTTCAGTCTGAGGAACTCCCCGGAGCATTTCTTATAAGGAAGGTTTAGTGTGCTCTCTCTGCTTTTGTTTATCTTAGAATCTGTTAATTTCTCCCTCATTTTGCAAGAGAGACTCATTGAATAAAAAATTCTTAGCTGGCAGTGATTTTCCTTCAGCACTTTAAGTATTTTAATCCACCACCTTCTCACTTCCATTGTTTCTAATAAGAAATCAGAATGCAATCTTACTGGGATTCCTTGTATGCAACATACTGCTTTGCTTGTGCAGCCATCAGAACACTCTTCTTGTTTTTTGTATTCAATAGTGTAATCCACATATGACAGAGTGTATTTTTCTTCATGTTTTCCTGTTTGACATTCTCTGGGTTTCTTAAAATTGTATATTGTGTCTTTTGCTAAGTTTGGGAAGTTCTGTGCTTTATTTCTTTGACTATTCCTTCTGCCCTTTTCTCTTTCTTCTCCCTCTAGGGCTCCCTTATCACGTAAATTGGTGGGGTTGATGGTGCTCCCTAGCTGTCAAGTTATTTTAGTTTTTAATATTTCTTTTTTTTTTTATCTTCATGCTCCTTAGCCCAACTAATTTTATGTGTCTTATGCTCAAGTTCACAAATTCTCTTTCGGCATGCTCCATTCTGGTCTTAAAACCCCCTTAGGCATTTTTTTTTCAGTTATTGTGGTCTTCAACTCCATGTAGTTCTGTTTGTGTTCTTCTAAAAATTTATATCTTTTTATTTAGATTCTCACATTGTTCATTCATTGTTTCCATGATATCCTTTAGTTCTTTCTCTATATTTTCTTTCATTTTCTTAAGCATTCTAAAAAATCATTATTTTTTAAAGGCTTTGTGAGTGTGTCCACATTCTGGTCTTCTCCATTAGTATTTTCTATGTTTTTGTCCTCTTCTTGGATAGGCCATCATATCCTGTTTCTTTATTTGTCTTGTACTCTTTTAATGCGCAATGTATATTTAAAAATTTTTAAATGTTCTCTTTTGGATTTACTGCCCAAGATGTATGTTTCCTTGGACAGCTGATGATGAAACAATTTCTTGTGACTTCAGCCCTCCTATCAGGAAGGTCTCCCCAGTGAAAATGCACCATGCAGTGTTTTCCCTGTTTTGCTGGACCTCTGTCTCATTTTGGGCTTTGCTTCTTGGTCCTTACAGAGTTCCCCTGCTACAGGAAATTGGCTGTCCGCTCTGTCTCCCAGGATACAAACCTCCCTAGCCCAGCATCTGATGCTGGCAGGACTTCATCTTGTACTGTAAGCCTCTACAATTTTTTATACTCCTTTCATTAACTCAGGCTGTTTTGCTGGAGGGAAAATTCTGGGAGCAGTTTCACCCTAGCTTCTATTTTCCCAGTTTGGTCTTTCATAGCCAAAAGGTCTTCAGAAAAGATTAAGGGTGGGTCTCTCAGGAGAAATTATGTAGATGAGAAGGCAGTGACATGACATATTTAAGATAATGAAAGAGGAAAAACTGCCAACCAAGCATTATATATCTGGTAACCTCTCCTTCAAAAATGAGGGAGAGTTTAAACTATCTACTGATAAACAGACACTGAGAGAGTTCATGAAGAAGAGACCTGCTCTACAAGAAATAATAAAGGAGTACTACAAGAAGATAGGAAAAGACAAGAGAGAGAGGTTTGGAGAAGAGTGTAGAAATGAGAATTATCAGTAAAGATAAGTAAAAAGATAAAGAGATAGAAAAAAATAAGATATTACATGCAAATCCAAAAGACAAAATGGTGGAAGAAAGTACTGCCTTCTTTCAAAGTAAAAATATTGAAAGTTAATGGATTAAACTCCACAATAAAAAAAACACATAGATGGTAGAATGGATTAAAAGAATGATTTATCTATTTGCTGTCTACAAGAGATTCATTTAAGAACAAGGATAAAATCATGTTGATGCCAGAGACCCAGATTCAATTCCTGGTACCTGCCTATGCAAAAAAAGAAAAAAACATTTTTGAAATTGAAAGGACTTCAAATATAAAACAATTAGAAGAGATGAAAAGGGCACTATCTATTAATAAAAAGGGTAATTCATTAGGAAGGTATAAAAATCATGAATATTTATCCACTGAGCCAAAGTGCTCCAAAATGTGTGAGGCACACACTGACAACACTGAAAGAATAAGTAGAAACTTCTACAATAACATTTGGAGACTTCAATGCATCACTTTCATTAATGGATAGCACATCTTGACACAAGTTCGGTAAAGAAAGAGATATCTTGCATAATATGATAAATGAAGTAGACTTAACAGACATTTACAGAACATTATAGAACAGGCAGAAACCTGGAAAATTCACTAATTTATGGAATTTTATTAAACAACCAGAGGATTAAGGAAGAAATTACAAGAGAAATCAGTGAATATCTCAAGGCAAAAGAAAATGAAAACACGTCATATCAAAACTTATGGGATGAAGCAAAGACAATGGTAAGAGGGAAATTTATTGACCTAAATGCCAATATTAAAAAAGAAGAAAGAGAAAAAAATCTAGAATTAACCTCTCACCTGGAGGAACTAGAAAAAGCAAACTAACCCCCAAAGCAAACAAAAAGAGCATGAAAGCAGAAAGAATCAATAAAACCAGAAGACGGTTCTTTGAGAAGCTCAATAAAGAAGATGGACATTTAGCTAGGCTGCCAAAGAAAACAAGAGAGAAGATGTAAATTTAAAAAAAATCAGAAATGGGAGGGGGATAAATACTGGTCTCACAGAGTGTACTATCAACAACTGTATGCTAAAAATCTAGACAACTTAGACATAATGGACAACTTTCTAGGAAAGCATGAACAACCAATATTGATGCAAGGAGAAATAGAAGACCTCAACAAACCAATCACAAGTAAAAAGATTGAACCGGTTATTAAAAACAAAAAACAAAAAACAAAAAAACCTCCTCAAAAGAAAAGTTCAAGACCAGATGCTATCACATGTGACTACTACCAAATACTCAAGAATGAATTGGCATCAATCCTGCTCAAACTCTTTAAGAAAATTGAAAAGGATGGAAAACTATTCTAATTCAGTCTATGAAACCAAAACCACCATAATACCAAAGCCAGGCAAAGATACTACAAGAAAATAAAATTACGGATAAATTTCTAATGAATATAGAAGAAAAAAATCCCCAAAATACTTTAAAATCAAATCCAGCAGCACATTAAAATAATTATACACCGTGACAAAGTGGGTTTTATCCCCGTTATGCCAGGGTGACTCAACTTAAGAAAATCAATTAGTGTGATACACCACATCAATAACTTAAAGAAGTAAAGCCACATGATCATCTCTACCAATGCTGAAATAGAATTCAACAAAACTCAGCGTCCTTTCTTTGTTGAAAACACTTCAAATGACAGCAATAGAAGGTATCTTCCTCAACATGATAAAGGACCATATGAAAATTTCACAGCTAATGTCATACACAATAGGGAAAGCCCGAAAACTTTCCTTCTAATATCAGGAACAAGACAAGTATGCTCACTGCTACCATTGTTATTCAACATGTGCTGGATGTTCTAGCTAGAGCAATTAAGTAAGAAAAAGAAATTTCACTTCCAAATTGGAAAAGAAGTAAATCTTTCACTATTTGCAGATGACCTGATCCTGTATGTAGAAAATCCTAAAAATCGACAGTAAAGCTACTAGAGGAATCAATGAGTAGAGCAAAGGGTCCAGATACAAGGTTAACATGCAAAAATCACTTGTATTTTTGTATGCCAGCAATATGTATGAGCAATATGAGAAGGAAATCAAGAATTAAATTTCTACTTATTTTAGCAACCAAAGAATCAAACATTCAGGAATAGATTTAACCAATGATATAAATGACCTATACACAAAAAACTACAAAACTGCTCAAATAGATCATGACAGATCAAATAAATATAAGGACATACTGTGTCCATGGATTGGAAGATAAAATATACTTAAGATGTCAAATCCAACGAAATTGATTTATAGATTCAATGCAATACCACATAAAATTCCAACAACTTACTTGCAGAAATAGATAAACCAATAATCACATTTATTTGGAAGGGCAGTGTGCCCCAAATGGTTAAATATATCTTGAGAAAGAGGAATGATGTGGGAGATGTCACAATATCTGACTTTAAAGCATATTACAAAGCTACAATGGTCAAAACCACGTGTAATGGCATAAAGATAGGTGTACTGGCCTACGGAATCGAATTGAGTCTTCGGAGGTTGAACCCTCGCATCTATTGGCCTTTTGATCATTCATAAGCTAGTCAAGTTGACTCAACTTGGACAGAGTAGCCTTTTTAACAAATGGTGCTTGGAGAATTGGATATCTGTATCTAAAAATAATGGAATAGGTCCCTCCTTCACACCTTATACAAAAATCAACTGAAAACTGATGAAAGATCTAAACATCAGAGCTAAAATAAAGCATTTAAATGAAAATGTAGGGAACTATCTTAAGGATCTTTTGATAGGCAGTGATTACCAAGACCTTACCCCCTGTAATGGTTAGGTTCTGTCGTCATCTTGGCCAAGTGATTATGCCCAGTTGTCTGTTCAGGCAAGCACTAGTCTGACAATTGCTGCAAGGATATTTCATGTCTGGTTAATAAACCAGAAGTCTGGCGTATTCAATTATAAGACAGTTGATTGCATCTGTGGCTGATTACATCTGCAGTCAACTAAGGAGTGTTTCCCACAATTAGATAATCCAGTCAGTTGAAGGCTTTTAAGGAAGGAGAGACCCTTTCACTGCTTCTTTAGCCAGTAAGCCTCTCCTGTGGAGTTCATCCAGAACCTTCGTCAGAGCTGCCAGCCTCACAGTCTGCCCTACAGATATTGGACTTTTCCATTCCCATGGTTGTAAATATAAATCTCGTATTTACAGATCTCTCCTGCTGGTTCTACTTTTCTAAAGAACCATGATTAATACAGATGTGACATAACTATCTGCTCTTTTCATGTAGCTCATATAATTCATAACCCCTAAATCACAAAAACTGTGTACCTAATAAATTATTCTCTGTTCAATCAGAAAGTGCAGAATCATGAGTACAGACTCATCAATTCCTTATTTCCTTTCATGTTTTAGGAAGTTGCATGTGGCCAGTGCCTACTGGATTGTATAGAGGAAGTAGATGATTCCCATCATCACTAAAGAGTTCTCTATATAAGCTTTGTTTCAGTTTCCTTTGGCTGCTCAAGGAAATACCATGCAATAGCTTGGCTTAAACAAGAGAAATGTATTGGCTCATGGTTTTGAGGCTAAGAGACTGTCCAAATCAGGAGATCATCAAATCATGCTTTCTTGCTAAACACTGTGTCATTCTGGGAATAATCCTTGGTACTTAGCTTGTCACATGGCCAGGTACATGATAGCCTATTCTGGCTCTACCTTCTCTTCTGGGTTCCATTGATTTCAGCTTCTGGTGCTCTCTCTATGATTTATTCACTTTCTTTCTGAATTTCATTCTCTCTAGTAATAGGATTAAGACCCCTCTGATTCAACTGGGCCATACCTTAACTGAAGCCACCCCATCAAAAGGACCTACTTACAGTGGGTTCATAACCACAAGATTTAGTTAAGATTAAGACTATATTTCTCTGGAATGGATACATCTCCAAGCCACCACAAGCTTCAAATTTGAGTTTTAGCAAGACCAATTCATTGATATTGAGTATGTCTACTGAGAGGTACATCTGTGTGGCTGCCTCATTTTGTAATTTTATCAATCTTTGGAAATCATTGCTTAGATCCAATATTTCATTAATGAGTGAATATTCCTTATACTCCAATAATATCATTTTTTAATTATTATTTTTAAATAAGGAATTGGTTTTCTAGCATCTGCCAAGGAAGACTAATGAACATATTGTTGCTGCTATTATTATTGTTGTTATTGTCATTATTATTTTGGTTGTAAGTGAATGGATTTAAATGCACTCGTTCATATTATTACATTTATTAGCCCCTTCAATTTGGTTTCAGAATACTTTCTGCATGTTCCAAGTGATCTTTGATAGCTTCCTTGCCACCTATCTGGTGCAATGTGATGTTTCAGGCTCTGCTTGCATTGTCTTCCTGCCACAGACCTGGTATCAGCTATATGTCCAGGAGCCAATTTATTGTGAAATATTAACAGACTGTCATTGCTGCTGAACTTGCTCCTAGACCCTACAAGTAAAGAAAGCTAAGAAATACATATTTTCAATTATAGAATATAATAATGAGTTAATACTGATATTTTAAAATTAAATTTGGGACCCTGTTTTTTTATCCATTTTTTTCTTAACCTCACCTAACTTATTTTAACTTGAAAATCTGACTTCCCAATAACACTGTTTTGGTTTGCTAAATCTGCCAGAATGGAATATACCAGAAATAGGATGTCTTTTAGAAAGGGAATTTATTATATTAGAAGTTCAGAGTTCTAAGGCCAGAAAATTGTCCAAACTAAGGCATCCAGAGAAAGATACCTTAACACAAGAAAAGGCTGATGAAGTTCAAGGCTTCTCTGCCAGCTAGAAAGGCACATAATGATGTCTACTAACTGTCTTTCCTGGCTTCTTCACATGGCTTCTCCCGGGGCATTTTCTTTCTGCATCTCCAAATGTCTCTCTGTGTTGGCTCTGTGGAGTCTGTCAGCTCTGAGGCTTTTTCCCAAATGGTTCCTTCTTAAAGGACTCTACTAAGTGACCCACTTTGAATGGGTAGAGACACATCTCCACGGAAATATCTAATCAAAAGGTCCAGTATTTTTTTCCATTTCCCTTTCTCTGGTTATTTTCCACTAAGGACATATATCAAATTGTTCTATGTTAAAGTCACTTGAAGGAATTTCTTAAAGACTCTAACTTTAGCTTGGCTTACACTTAAGCATGTTTATTGTTATTCTTTGAGAATTATTTATTTTTATATTTGTGTGAAATTACATGTTTCAATGTCAAAACTACATTTGAGTGTTTTCTAAAGTTTCTTTTCATTTTAAAAAGATAAACAAATATGTATGCATACTTGCACCTCTCTGCACGGGTGACTCACAGTAGAAATCTGTTTATCCTGTTCTCCACTTTTCTGTCCTTACATAATGTCTGGGGAAGTTTCATCAAATATACGCATCGTTTTCTTTTTTTTTTTTTCTTACTGAGCTCTGGAGTACTTCATTTTGAGGAGTTCCTTAATAAGCATCCTACTAGGAGAGACTTTGGGTTATTTTTAGTTCTTGGCTGTTAAAAATTGGGCTGAAATGAACAAATTTTCTATTTCTGCAAATGAGTATTAGCAGAAGATTCCTGGATCTTGGGTTTCTAGGCTGATGGGTAAATACACAGGCCATTTTGCTTGATAGTTCTTGATAAACTCCCCTCTGTTGGGTTGTTCCATTTGCTTTCCCACAGAGAAGCACAGAGTGCTTGGCCCACCTTGAAGGTATGTGAGTCTTTGAAGTGGTTAACAGATGTTTCATGAATTGTTAATTGCATTTTTTACACTGACCACAGCTGAACATCTTTTCATATGTATGAGGTCTGTCTGACTGGTGGCTGGTTATTCCCCTCAGAGCAAGGGTCCAAAACTTGAGCCTTCCTATTGTTTTTAAACTCTATACTATACTTTCTCCTGCATAATTATATTTTAAAGATTCCCATCCCAAATGAAGAACAATACTAAAGCAATAAAAAAGAACACTAAATCTACTCAAAGACATACTGTGTTGAAATTTGTACATGGCGAAAACTGATTTTTGCCTAGTGTCCATCCTCTTGTTGTCAGTCTACCTCAGTTCAGAGCTGTGTCTCCTTACGTCAGCTATGACTTCTACAATGTTTGAGTAGGCAACCCTATTCCCGTTTTCTTCCATCATTCCTATGTGGTCTTTACTTCTCCTGCAAGAGAGTAGAAGGCAAAATATATAATGTAACAAAGAGGATACTGCTGTACTCTGTCAGTTTACAGGAAGATGCTGACGCTTCCCCCAAATTAAGGTGTGATGTTCATGATTATAGGAATATATAGAGACATTATTGTTTATATAATTTGAATATAATCTATGAAAAGTCACTGGATTAATTCAGTTTTTTATACTTGAAGTCACTGATGATGAAAATAGCTAAGAAATGGTTGAAGTTGCAATCAGCCAGGCATTGAGGACTCCCACAAAAAGGAACATTCTCAAAAATGCCTAGAATATTATCAATATAAACTTATTATTCCATACTAACTTATGTCCTATTCATTTGTCCTCTTTGTAAAAATCTTTGTCAATTAATTATGGAACACACATACTGACATCTGATTGTGGGAAGAAAAACATTTTATTTTATGAAAAGCGAGAGTAGGTGGAGTTCAATAGTATGAACGTATCAAAAGTACCTTAATCAATTTTCATATTTTAGAGTGGAAATATGATGAAATTGTCATCCCCAGACTTATTTCTAATACATAATTTTATAACAAGCGTAATGAGTATTGAAGAATGCAAGGATAGAGCCCATAATTGATTTATCTAGCTGTACAATTTTCAAAGTGTTCTTTACTTACTTAAACCTTTTAATAATCCTGTGACATGAACACAATGGATAATATATCTACATACTCCAGTAGGTATGGAAAGCCAGTTGTTTGGAAACCCCTATCTGGGTCAGTAAAATTAAGGATTAAAAAATTTCTAGCCTTTGTGTTATAAGCAGAATTTCATATGTCCCAGTGATGCAGGAGATATCTTGCAATCTCATTCACTAAGAATTTCCCTCTACCTATCTAGACAGATCTAAAATATCTATCTAAATATCACTTTCTAAAATGATATCTAACTTATTTACTTATATAATTAAAAATCTCTTCCTCCTCACCTACACCCTACAAAAAAACATTAAGTCTCTATGATGTCAGAGATATTTTTTCTGTTGTTTCCTCCCCTGAATTACTTATAGTTTCTAAAATAAGTGCATAACACATTTGTGCTCAGCTGACATTATTTGAGTGATAATGTGACCATCTAGTGGGTCATGGATAAACCCTAGATAATACAGAGTCTCACTGTTCCTCTGATTCAGAATCGTTCCCCTATGATGCCCCCATAGTCCTGCTGAGCTTAGGGTAGCTGTGGTCATGCCAGTGCAATCCCTGGGCAGCTATATCCCTCCCAATTGTGGGTCTTTGTCCTTCATACTTGAATGTTATCCTTTATTGTAGCTATGTACACTCTTGCTTACCTGTGTGAATACTAATTTTTCTGCCTCACATCTGTAAAGACAGGGTTGTGAAGAAATAAGGAATTTGCTCAATTTGCAGCTGAAGTAGTTCTGTTGATATTTATCAAGAACTTTTCCCAAACCACAGAGCCTCTATAATGCTTAAAAGCCCTCTGAATATGAGAAAGTCAAGGTTTCCATTATTTTCTTACTTCTATGAGTGAGGAAAGGCTACTAATTTGAAAGATGTTCCATGAGGTTCATATTTATTAGTATTTCCAGATGTACAACACTAGTGAACACACATGTACTTCTTTTGGGTCCAATTGATTGGCTGTTGAGAGGCAATGATCTCCCGAGAGCAGTCTGGTGATTACTAGATGTTCAGGATTGTGATCCCTAAAGTCTTGCTTCAGAAGACGTAGTCATTACAACCTGTTAATATAAACATGGCCTGATGACCATGGTTAGGCAATAACATTCCTGCTGCAGATTTCAAATGAAGAAATACCAATGTTTTGCCAGTACTTTGAAGAACAAGTTAAGCTACAGTTGATCACCTTGTGGGAGAAGCCACCACTAAAGGCACTGATCCTCTCTCCAGGGTACAGACATAGTAAGTACTTTTCGTCATTAAGATTATACTGACCTCATGTTCTTGTATCGAACTTGTTGTTTTCCCCTCACTCCTTTAAAATCTCTTACTATCTTGTTTTTAAAAAGCAAATGAATTAGAATTGCAAACAAACCTGTCTATAGGCATGGACATAACCCATTTTGGTTAATAGTTCAATGAAAAAAGCAGTTAAACCAATCATTCCATAAAAACAGATGATGAATTCAATGTAAAGAAAAATGTCATCTGGAAGGCAGTGAACCAGTGAGCAAATTGCTACCACCATTCATACCATTTTTTAAAAACATGGTATTTTTGATCAGTTAAAATGTCTAAAATAAAAAAAACATAGTTTTCTTTGTGGTAACTATTATTTGAAAACTAAAAAACCCAGCCATCATTTATTGACTCATGCAAATATCTAAGCAAGTGTTCAGGGACTGTACATGCTGAAAACTGATGCTGAAAAGCAAAAAAATAATTTAGGAGCATTATAAAGGAACATAAATATAAAGTATATAATGTAGACTATTTTAATTAAAATATTTCTTAGTTAAAAAAATTCTAAGAATTTTTTCAACATCCTACATTTTATGCAGATCTCCAGGATTTCAATACAATGTTAAAAACTACATGGTATATCTTCTTCACCATTGAATCCCTTGTACCTAATTGAAACCTGAAAAATGTCAGGGTCTCAATCCTGATTTCTTCAAAGACTGAATCAATAAGTGAATAGATAAATGGATAATACCATGAATAACCCAATTATATCATTAATCAATGGGTTTTCTTACTTATGATCTAAAGTTAAAAAAAACTGCCCTTCTATATAATACATAACAAAAGGCTATATAGATATTTATTTATTTAATTTTAATTGGATTGATGCTTTCAGTTGGAAGAAGTCATAAAAATTACTCCTTCAGTTTTGAAAAGTGCTAAATCATTATCTAGGTGGAGGGGGGAAATTTACTGACAGATCATTTTTAGTGGGTAAATGTAGGGAATGGTTTTGACTGTAAAATTTGATCATCATTTTTATTAATTTGAGGTAAGAATAATAATTACTAATGGGATCACCTGCATATATCACATAATTAATTAATTGAAGAGTGACCTATAAAATAGCTACCACTCTAAGTATATACTAGTAGGGATATAAGCTGGCTTTATAAAATGCTAATTATATATATATATATAAGAGCATATACCATTTCTATGCTTAAATATATGCAACTAGTCAGTGGATAAGATGAGAGAAAAGTCAAATTTTGATTCCAGAAATTTCTGTTCTTGATAGAATGTTACTTTGTCACATAGAAAATCATGTTTAAAACAGAATTTACTTGATAAATAAAAAAATTACAAGTAGTACATTGATGCTCAAAATATCTAATGACTTTAACCTAAGGTAGTCTGTATCGCTTTAGCTGCTTAATATATTTGTGAAGATTTGAGGTGATGCCAGTGTGGAAAGCATAAATCCATTTGCAGTAACCTTCAAACATCTAATATAAAGGAAGAGAATCAAAGGCATTTCTTATTTTTACAGGTTTCACGACCTATTTTGATAAAACTAACTATATATTTATGTTAAATAACTTAGGGATGAACAGGCTATTTACTGATGATGAATGAATAATTCAGCAAAAAGTCTGATTTGCTTACTTATACAAATTCAATCTCTTTTAATTTCTAAAAGATTTGTAAAATTATCAAGAAGTTGTGCTGTCCCAAAGACATTTTAGGTTGCTACAATCTGGTACATAGGAATGATTAATATGGAAAAAATTATAATTTATTCAAAATAGAGATGCATTTTTTTATATATAAATTTGAACAAAAATTAACACGTTAATGAAATACGAATTTAATTCTGTGTAGTGTATACCCTGCGTGTAGTAACTTGGTAACTCCATCAACGTTGTCTTGCAATTAGTGCTACCACTTGTAGTAATTTTTTTGTCCCTAAACCAAAGAGATTAAGTTAATATTCCTTAAATGAACTGATCTGTGAGCAGGATGTAAGGTTATTTCAATCAAACACATATGGCTTCTTTAGAAAGGCGTTCCAGTTAAAACTTAGAAAACATCCTCAGAATGGCAGTGCTGAAAAGTATGCTAATTCATGCAATTAAGGGGAATTCTTCTGAAGTTTTCTTAAAAAAAAGTATATATATATGCACATGCACAGTTACTAATTTTTAATAAAGAGAAGTATGTAATGAAATCTGAAACTTCACAAACCAGTTACACATTTTTATATTTCTAATTAAAAATGATTATTTTAAATTGTAAACAGTTCAAAAGGATTTAAAAATGAGATAAGTTCTTTTTAGGACCTGTGGGTACATCTGTGTTTATGTTATTAATATATTTTTGGTCTATCTCCAGTTATTCCTTTCTCTTTCTCTATCTATATATTTTTAGCTATTCTGTTTTATTTACAAAAATAGAGATAGACCATACACATTATTTTCTATTCTTTATTTATACTTAATATATCTTACGAGCAATTTTGTAGAACTATGGAAGACATTATTCAATATCTTCAATATAATCAAAATGTTTTTATTTTAAATGTTAACTTAGTAAAAGGAGGTTTTTCTACTGTGGTGCAAAATTCTTCAGATTAGCCAAACTAACTTTCACTAACAATGAGGAAAATCTTTTGAATATGAAATTCTAGCCTAAAAATCAGGGGGATATTTGAAAACAATTATTTGTTAACATGATCTTAGTTCTTCTCTCAAGATTAGCAAATTATGTAAAAAACTACTTTCATGCTTTTTGATTAAGATTTAAATTCCATCATTCACACTTTCAGGCAAACCGATATATTGGGAAATCAAAATGTTTTTAAAGCACTTAAAATTATCTAAAGTATGTGTTTTCCTCAAATGCTTAACTGATCAGAATCTATATCTTTTAATAATATATTTGAGATTATTCACAAGAGTAGAGACCCTTTCTATTTCATTTATTAGTCACAAATCTCTTACCTAGCACCAGAGATGGGAATGCATTTGTGGAATCAATGAATAAATCAATTAATGATCATATATGAATTAAGTTGTTCACATCAGTAAATAACATTATTCTATTTTTACAGATGAGGCTGTTAGTTAGTTAGTTTGGCTAATCTGGGCTCAAGAGGGTTAATAGCTTTTTTTATAGTAAATGATGGTGATAGGGTCCAAACCTCATGCTTCTTTTTTCTATAGACTTGGTCCTGGTGATTCTGCAATAGGAGAAATTTCCCTACCTAAAAATATGTTGGGCACTTACTATATGAACCTATTGTAATAAAGATGAAACATATATTACAGAAGATTTTAATTAGCTCATCTTCATAAAAATATGAGAACCTTATTTGAAAATTGATAGTCATTAAATCCAGCAGAAGTTTCTGAATTGTCCATTGAATGCAGCAAAAGAATGACAACCAGACAAAAACACACAGTCTGTTATCAGGAAAACAGCAGCTATTAAATTGGACAGGTATTTTGTAAAAAAATTCCTTTGTAAAAAAGGAATACAATATTACTTTTTAGTATCATTGAGATATTTAGAAATAATACATGACATTTATTTAGAAAGTGTCTGAAATGTTTTGAAAATTGTACAAAGCAATACTTAGTTGCAATATCATCATTATGCTTATTTCTGAAGATAATAACAAGGAACATTTAGGGAATATAGAATATGTGCAATTTCCTGGGCACAGTCCTATATGAATTATACAGATTGTCTCATTCAATCCTGTCCATGTGCTATGAGAGAAAGGCCATTCTTTCTACCTTAGTAAAGATACTAAAACCAGGTATTTAGGAAAAAACTCTTATTTCATACAATGATATAGCCAATATGCTTATCTAGAAAACTGGAAATCAGAGCTGGTTTCTTTATTACTTAAAACTGTGCATGGTGATGAACACACAACTATATGAGGATATTATGAGCCACTGACTGTGTACTTGAATGGACTGTATGTGTGTGAAGACATCTCAAGAAAAATATTTTATAAAAAGAAAAAGACTGTTTTTTGTCTATCTATTCAATCATCCTCAAAAATATATTAAAATATATGATTTATGTTAGCTCAATTATTTAAACATACAGAGATAATATCTTGATGATAGAGCTGCACAGTTTCACACTTTGGAACAAAAGATGTTCAGATAAAGATATAGTGATGTGAATATTACAGTGAAGTGGCAATAGTCAATGACTAAAAATCTTTGTTTAGCACCAAATATGGGTAAAGAACTTTACTTCACATAGGGAGGGTATGAAGTTTCATAAGACACAACCTTAGGCAAGTTATAAAGAACAACAGGTAGGACAAAGTATTTGCTCAATTTCCCTTCAATGTGAAGCAGTTTGTGAAAAGTATCATAAGTCTGTTCAGTGAAAAGTAGCCATGGTCTTCACTGAGACGCTCCTTGAAAAACTCATGCGCATGTTATTTGATAAATTCACAACAGAGCCGGTTGGCAGAAAGATGTTTGGGGGAACAAACATGTTAATTTAGGATGAACATGAACAGATATAGGGTCACAAGTGTTTTGGCGGTAGGTAATGAGTTTATCTGATAAAGATTCGAGCAGAATTGGCAAACCTTTCTTTCCAAATAAAGTGTAACATTCAATCATTTTAACTGTGGACAAGTTCATTGTTCATTGTTCCAACTGCCCGTTATTATTATTGTCGTTGCTGTTGTTACTATTTATTATTGTTGTTGTTGTCATTTTGAAGGAGTGAGAATAAAGTTTTTTAAAAGAATGATAGGGAATTGGAAGCATGCCAGTAACAATGGTAAGTCAAATGCCAAAGCGAGTTGATATTTCTATTGGTGAATAAATCAGAATACTGAAGAAATCAGCAATTATATCTATCAGAAGTTGGTTAGTGAGGCAGAAATGAAGGAAGAAAGTTCAGAAATGTTCTTGAGCAATATAAAGAATAAAGAAGGAACAGCAAAATTAGTAATTTAGGATGAAAGGAAAGCTAAATTATTTCTGCAAAAAATTACAGTTGCAATAATTGTGATTCCATTTTGTATCGCTTTGTTTTGTTTTTCAGCAAGAGGAACCAAACCTTCTTTTGAAAAAGTGGAAAACTAAGAAGGATAATTAGGGACCACTAGGAACAGGTACAAGAGGCTGTAACAGAAAGAGGAAGCAGGAATACTTGGCTCTGTTAATGGAAGGAACATATCTCTCTTTAAAAGGAGAGACAGAGGGCTAGAAAAATTGCGTGATGAATAAGAATTCAATGGGAAAATGTGGACCAAATTCTTGTGATGTAAATGAGGTAAAGAGGTAAAGAGGATATGCGATTTGTTTCAGATATTGGAGTAAGTAAAATTCCATCTAATTTCAATAATGAATGTCCTAATGGCAGAAGGTAAACTAAGATATTTTTTACATTTTTGTCCATAAAAGACTTGTTCTTTTTTCCCCTAATATTGTCTGCATACCCAAAATAAAAATGAAAGTCTAGGAAAAATCCAAAAGATTTTAGTCCAGTTTTCTAGTGTTCAACATTATCTTCAAAGATCATTAAGGCTCTATCTATAGAGCCTCTCTATGTACATATCTATTGTATTATGAGAAAATTGCACGCTTCCATGGAAATATATATCATTTAATATATACATTAAACTCTTATTTTTGCTGATTATAAGTAATTAGATTGTGATCTGTTCTTCACTTCTACAGTAGGAATAAGATATTATGGAGGCTAATTAATGTAGCAGCACATAATTTCCCTTCCAAAATATTAGCACCATTGGACTAAATTAAATTAAGAAGGGGTGAACAGTAAAATAATTAAGACCCATCTTCCCGTAATTTGAATGTTTATATATTCAGGGCTTCTCTCCTTGCTTCCCAGGTACAAGCTCTCCTTGTTTCCCAGAGATGCCCAATTCTACAGTGACAGAGTTTCTCCTCATGGGATTTTCTGATGTGTGGGAAGTACGGGTTCTGCATGCCATGTCATTCTCCCTGATATATTTAGTGACCGTCATTGGGAATGTTCTCATTATTATTGTCACAACACTTGACAGGAGCCTTCACACTCCCATGTACTTCTTTCTCAGGAATCTGTCCATCTTGGATGCATGCTACATTTCTGTCACTGTCCCAAATTCATGTGTCAATTCTCTGCTTGACAGAAGCACCATTTCAAAGGCAGGATGTGTAGCTCAGGTCTTCCTAGTGGTTTTCTTTGTATATGTGGAGCTGATGCTCCTCACCATTATGGCTCAGGATCGCTACGTGGCCATCTGTCAGCCTCTTTATTATCCTGTGATCATGAGTCCTCAGGTTTGTGTCCAGATGACACTGGCTTCCATACTCAGTGGACTGGTATACTCAGGATTACACACAGGCAACACTTTCCGGCTGCCTTTCTGTCAGTCCAACGTGGTCCATCAGTTCTTCTGTGATATCCCCTCTCTGCTAAGGCTTTCCTGCTCTGACACCTTAAGCAATGAGATCCTAATTGTTGCTTCAGGTCTAAGCATTGGTGGTGGCTGTTTCATCTTCATTATCAGGTCTTATATTCACATATTTTCTACTGTGTTCAAGTTTCCAAACGGAGAAGACAGAGCAAAAGCCTTTTCTACTTGTGTTCCCCACATCCTTGTGGTCTCAATGTTTCTCAGCTCAGGCTTTTATGTCTACTTGAAGCCATCTGTAATCTCTGCAACCATACAAGACATGGTCCTTTCTGTGTTCTATTGCATCATTCCCCCACTCTTGAACCCAATAATTTACAGTCTTAGAAATGATCAAATAAAATGTGCCCTACGGAAAATTGTGAAAAGAACATTGTCTTTTCAAATTACAAAGTAATTTGTTGAAACTCATGTTTTCACCATTAAATTGAGATTATTGATTGGAATTATGTATATACAATTGGTGTAAGTTCAAGAGATAAGTTAATTAAATATATAGCTTATCTAAATCTTTCCTTTTTGAGATTTTTGTGTGATTTTAATTGGCTTTTTCTCTTGATCCAGTGAAGAGAAAAGAAGAAGGCACAATCAGGCATGTTTGACCCACTAATTTCTCTCAGTAAAATTGTTTTAAAAAGCTTAAAATATTATCTTTATAAATATTTTAGGCTAAAATTTATCTTCTATATTTACTGTTCTTTAAATATTGGTCAACCTAGAATGAATATTCTGTCAATAATGTTTGATATTCCATAATTTATATTATAGGAGAAGTGAAAACATTCAGTCATTTATTCATTCACAAAATAATTGTGGAAATCTATTTTAATTTGTGGACTATAAAAACATGACTTACATGCATTTGTGAAAAGAGAAGTAGTTTGGGGTGAGAGGGGTCACTCATGAGGGGGTCAGAAACACTTTACACTGCTTTCTTTAAATATACAGATAAATTATTCTGATAACAAAACAAAAATTTTGTTTCATATACACACACACACACATACACATGCACATACACACACAGAATTTCCAAGATTGATTAAGGAAATGTATGCATTTTCTATTTATACTTATTATCACATGCCTCTCCATACATCCATTAACTCCAACAAGGAGTCAAAAATAATGTCATTTACTTTTTGACAATGTCATATATATATATATGGAAGATTTATTTTTTTGTCAAGAGCATCAATCAGTATTTGCTAGGTTATACTGCAGTGACTAGTAACCCTCACACTTGGTGGCCTAATACAACAAAGTTATACTTGTAGCTCACATTATCTGCCAATGAGGGTCAGCAGGGGTGTTTTGTGAATTGGCTGTCCTTGATGGAGACGTAAAGTCTTGCAAAAATAAGAACCCATTCATGCTGCAATATGATTTTAAGCATTTACTAAAAAATATTTGCAAGTAGGAAGAAATAATAGGAGGACACACCAACTGGGAGCCAAGTGACTATTCATCTCGGATCCAAACATGTCAGCTTCATGAACTGCTCACAAATATGGATATAAGCCATTGCAACCCTCTCCACAACTTTCCAGAGGAATTTTTAGCATCCACAGCGGAGAGAGACTCTTTGGCTGAAAAGTAAACAAACTTATAGTAAATATTTTAAAAATGATCCAATACATATTTTGCAAGAGGAGGTCAGCAGTAAAAAATGTGATATAGAGTGTCAAATCTCATTATTTGTGGTAGTTATGTTCTAGAAAGTTGCTGGGATCACTGAAATAGTGAGTACTGAACTACTGATATAAGGGGAAGTAAAAGTTAGTCTTTTGCAAGTCTCTGGTAACCTCTTCATCAGCCAATCAATACAAACCTTGATTGATGTGTGTTTCTGTTTAAAGAAATCAGTTTTTGGAATATATTATCCATTCATTAAGAATGAATTCACAACGAACAACACTGTAACTCATGCCTGAATGAAGCTTACCTAACACACATATTTTCTCCATGAGACATGTAACAGTCTTTTTGTGCTTAGGACCACTGGATTGTACTTTAGCACTTCGCTGTGGGCCCATGATACAGAGTGAAATTATCAACACAAAAGCACCAAAACATGAAAATGCATTGTGCAAAGTACAAGTGTTTACAGTAAGAAGTTGAAAATAAAAAGTAGAGAATTGTTTTATTCAACATCAACTCAATTTTTTTTTACATATTGCACATGTTCATGAATGACCACAAAAGCGCAAGTATTGATCTTGCAGTTATAAATACATCTCATCAAATAAGTAAACTAAAATTACAGAATTTGTAAATATTGGTAATTGTCTGCATTTGAAAAGAGATCGAAATGTACATTTTGACATCAAGGAGAGTCTCTACACACGAAGATGAGGCAAATATGAAAAACAAATTCTGTTGGAAAGAAAAGGAATTATAATGGAGGTTTAAAATTTATAAAATATCACCATCTTGAGCACAAGAAAGTGGATTTTCTTAGTACCGAGACTGATGCGCAGAGAAAAAGAACATAGAAAACTGTATGCCAGTTCTTTATATCTCCACTAGTCATATTTTATTGGAGAAATGAGTCAGATGGTCTCATTTGCTATCACTGGAAGGTGGCATGGGAATCTTCAAATGCAGTGAGAACTAGGAAAGATCAATGTCTCTCTGAGTAAAGGGTTAAAATGCCAGACTATGTATGCCTTATGGCCCATCCAATTATTATTAGCATTATAGTACAATACATCATAATCAATAGTGTCAATCCATAGTAATCACACCAGCTTGTGGCAAGAACTATGAAAAGCTCTTTGAATATTCTATCTTATGTGATCCTTCAATAGCAATATATAATTGGTAATAGTTTTCTCCCATTTTACAGTTTAGTATCTGGATATAAAAAGATCATACAAATTTGTTAGGGATACTTAGAAAATAGCCACATTTTTAATTCCTGCATTATCTGTTGCAGTACACATCATCTTTTTTTACCTTCTCTTGTTTTGTGGTTGAATATGTTTATTGAATATATGCCCTTCATCCAGAAGTGGTAGTCAGTCCACTGAAGGACACTTATGCTTCTTGTTCCCCTTACATTTCACTTCAAGTATCATGCAACAACATGAGGTTTACATGTTTATACTTTCCCTGACACTCTTCCATTTTATCACAGAATCTTTGGTACAATTAAAATATTAAGAGTATTGGCCCAAACAATGAAAATTTCCATTTTCTGTAGAGTTCCATAGGAAGAATATTTAGGAAATCAATGTCCATGATATTTACTCTCTATCTGGCACAATTGTCTAAATGTTCACGTTTTCTCATTTACCAAGAGCACTTGGTCGAACAGTCATCTCTAGTGTACATATGAGGAACAGGAGACAATAAAACTTAATTGAGTAGATGAAGATTAAAACATCAATTCAATTTTGTCCCAACATTCTGCTGTAGAGGATGAAATTTACTGTCTTAATTCTATAAATTATATCTATCTATCCACCTCTATAAAATATATATATTTATTCTATCCATCCACCTATGTGTGTGTGTATATATATTTATATCTCTATAAAATATATATTTATTCTATCCATCCATCTATGTATATATATATTTATGTCTCTATATAAATATATAAATTATATAGAGATATATTCTACCAATCTCTCTAGCCACACACAAACACACACACACACATAAATATTCTCAGAGGCCAAGACACAGGGCATCAGTGAAATTTACAGGTTTGGTAGTCTCTGGATTTTAGGAGATGAGTTTGAGAAAATGATGGCATGACCTGGATTAAATAACTTCACATTCAGGTTAAGATTTTGATTGGTTTACCAACTGTGAAGTAGAATTAATTCAGCAATCTCAGAATGTTTCAAACTTGCACATTCTAAAGAAATAACTGGTCTTTAACCAGCTACTGGAGAAACTCTTTAAGCATTTAGAATATCTTGCATGATAAAAGTATCTTTGTTTAACTGGGGCCTTGTGCCATACCAGATAGCTTTCTTGCTGTATCAGTTTAACTTCTGGAGGACTGGAGACTGATTAATTAAGCTTAGTCACAAGGTGATCCATTCATATGTGATTTACCCCTGATAAGGACTTTGGACAACAAGGCATGCATTTGCTTCTCTGATTGGCAATAATCATTGGATATTGTTACAGCTTGCTGCTGGGAGACATAGGTCCTGCCTGCATGGCTTCATGGGAAGAGGAAAACTGGAAAATTGCACTTGGTCTTTTCTGGGCTCTTTCCTATGCACCTTTATCCTTTGCTGATTTTAATCTCTATTCTTTTACTGTAGTGAATCATAACTGTAGGTATAAATTATTTTTCAGAGGTCTGTGAGAACTTAGAGTAAATCATTGAACCTGAAGATTGTCTTGGGGTCCAATATATTAATTCATAGGAATCAAATGTGCTAGAAAAATAATAACCTCACAAAGGAAAGACAGAGATAACTGTAAAGCCACAATGCTGATTGTATGCTCACTTGGGGTCTGAGAAATTCAATATTTTCTGTGCTACTATCCTTTTTATAACTTTGGATTAATTCAGGACATAAAAGGAATAATAATGGTAAGTGATGGATATAGTGAAAAAAAAGAAAAAAGATGCATTAGAGAAACTCAACAATCTCCAATTATTGTTTTCAGACATTAAAAACCTATGCAAGTGTCATTAAGCAAATGAAATATAGCCAAAAATATATTGAATGGGAAAAGAGGATATAACAGTAGATAAAGAAATACTTTATTTTAGAAAAAATATTGTGAAAGAGTTGCTAAAAGTACATTTTGAAGCCACACATAAAATATTTTATTTACCAACATGGATTCAAGATAAAGACGAAAATAGATGAAGTGAAATTTATTTACTATAATAATAAAATAAACTTTTTCAGACATAACAATCTACTAAAATAAAGACCACAGTGGCTCTATAGCTATGCATAAATAAATAGTCTATGGATATTCAAAGTATTTTGAATGTCAAAGGAACCAACAGTCTCTGAGTTATTTTATGAGGTTAGAAATATTGTTACCAAGCCACACAAGAACATTCTGAGAAATATTTGCTATTACTCAACCATTAATAAAAATAAAAAAATACTAATCAAAATATTAGCAAATAAAATCTAACAAGGTATAATAAAATAAACAAATGCAAAAATGATTGTCATATGTGAGATGGATGCTGGTTTCCAAGATCAAATATTCTTGTTCATTAATAATCACCTCAATATTTAGTAGCTTATAATAATTGTATCCCTGATGTTTTCTGTTTGTCAGAAAACAGGCTCCAGTTCAGAGTTTCCTATGTGACCACATGGTGGCTGGTATTGGAACGTTGGGGCTCTGGAGATTTTGGGAACTGCATGGGCATTTTTCTCTCTTTCCACTTAGTCTCTCTATGTGGACAATTTTTGCTTTTGCTTCCTTACAATATGGCAGTGTATATCCTAAAATAAATATTACCAAGAAAACAAAGTAGAAGAGCATATGTATTTATGGGAAATCCTAAGAAATTATAGAACACCATTTCTGCCACATTCTAATTGTTGAAGCATTCACAATGTCTTATCCAGAATCAGGTTTCGGGGCCATGGAATCTCTCTTGAAGGGAGATTTAAATTTCTAGAAAAGCTCTAAAAGTAAGAATAGTGGTAGACACTTTTAGAAAACACAATTTATTACATTCCATCCTCTGGACACAACTATACACGCGCAAAATACAAGTCATGCTTCTTTCAACATTTTCCTCTCCCCTCCCCCTCGACACAACAAAGGTCTCATACAATTATGACATCAGGCTTAACAAGCAAGAGGTTTTGATGTAATACTATAAATCATGTTTAAAGGCAGATGAGGCTACTCAGGTATAATTCTTACAATAAAGCTTTTGAAGTATTATTTTTACTATCTGAAAACTTACAAACTAAAGAGAAAATCATGTGCCTTACCCATACACCCAACATACAATGAAAGGATAGGCAGTGGTCACAGATATAGTTACACCCATTTTAAAAAGATGAAAAAAAAGAGAGACAATTTTGCTTCCACAAAAAATAGATTAAGTATATTTTATTAAAATGCAATTCATTGAAGAGAAAATGTGAATATTTAATAAATATATGAGACAATTCCAAAAATCAATATGAAAAGGAAAATTAATATAAAAGTGAGATATCATATTTTGTAAAATGGGTCTGCAAAGTTGAAAAATCTACTGAGTATTATTAAAAGCTTTTGAGAATGTGATGAAAGCAACTTCTGTTTAAATAGCTAGTGGAAATGTAAAATAGTCCCAGCATTCCTGAATGCATATTTGCAAAAAATGCAAGTATTTTTGTGACTCATCCATTTCCCTTCTACAACAGTATTCCTAGGTGAGACTTACATGAGGAAAATCACTAAGAACATGGAGAGTAAGTTACAAGCTGGATATAGATATTAAAGAGTAGTAGACTCATTGGGAGATAATGGACTCAAAATTAAGAACAGAGAGTATGACATGAGGAAGTAATATTGAAATGAATATGAATGGTAGGAATTTGGTAGTGTTTGATATGCTGGAAAAAATACTGGGTTGAAGAGATACAGATGTCGTGATCATAAGTATGGGTCAAGTAAAAGCAGAAGAAGGGCAAGTCTGTAATTCTTGGGAAAATAAAAAAATTTCCATGGAAAGACAGCCCAGTAGTATTTGAGGATTGTGATTAGGAAACTAGTTGTAGAACTAGAAAAGATTAACAACAAGTGGCAAGTGCTAAAAGAAGAATAATCAGCAGTAGTGCTGAAATCTCAATTGTCACAATCTAAAATTGAAAGACAGCAGAATGGGATTCATCGTGCTGGTCTGAAACTATGTAACCCAGAAAAGCCATGTTCTTCTAATCCATTCTTGGGGTGCAGACTTATTGTAGGTGGGACCACTTGATTAGGTTGTTTACATGAAGATGTGACCCACCCACTCCAAGGTGTGTCTTAAAACTTTCCTGGAGCCCTTTATGAAAGAAAGCCAGAGATATCTGGAAACAGAGAAAGAAAATACCCCAGGAGAAAGAAGCCAAGAGAAAGAAACTTCCAGAGACACTTTAGAGACAGTTATTGTAACCAGATGCTAGGAGAAGAGAAACAGCAGATGTCCTCATGTGTCTTCCCAAGTATCAGTTTGAAAGTGTTTTGTACCCCAGAAAAGTCATTTTTTAATCCTGATTCAATCTTGCAGAGGCAGCTATTTCTTTACTATTTCTTAATTCAGTACTGTAGGTTAGAAGCTTTTGTTTAAATTTTCTCCACAGAGATGTAACACCCAATTGTGGGTGTGACCTTTTGCTTAGATAGAGCTGTGATTCTGCCCATTTAAGGTGGGCCTTGATTAATTTACTGGAATCTTTTAAAGGAAGAAATATTTTGGCAAGAATTAGAAATGACATAGATGACAGAAATGACAGCCTACAGAAATGACAGAAGCCTCAGAGCCAATGGAGTGAGCCGATGTAGATGCTTGGAGAACAGTTGCTTCAGAGCACAAAGGCATGGATGTTTGGAGATGCTTGGAGCCCAGCAGACGTCACAAGATATTAAGCAAGCCAGAACTCATACAGAGTCAAGGGAAGTTGTGCCAGTTTGAATCTGTTCCACATAAAAGCCAAGTTCTTTAATCCTCATTCAATATTGCTGGGTGGGAGGTTTTTGATTTTTCCATGGAGCTGTAACCCACCCAATTGTGGGTGGTAACTTTTGACTACATGGTTTCCATGGAGATGTGTTTCCATCTATTCAAAGTGGAATTGCTTACTAGAGACTTTTAAGAGGAAACCAATACGAAAAAGCTTTAGAGCCACCAGAGCCAACAGAGACATAGAACAGACAAAGCCCCCAGTAAGCTGTTGAAAATTCTTGGAAAGGAAGCTAGCAGATGCCACCACATGCCTTTCCAGCTGAAAGAGAAACCCTGAACATCATCAACCTTCTTGAAGCAAGGTATCTTTTCCTGGATGCCTTAATTTGGACATTTCACTGACTTCAAACTGTAAACTTGCAACTTAATAAATTCACCTTTTTAAGTGCTATTCCAATTCAGGTATATTGCATTCTGGCAGCTTTCAAACTAAGATGTAATTTGGTACTGGAGAAGTGGGGTGCTGCTGCAGTTAACAAATACCAAATATGTTGGAATAGCTTTTAAAATATATAAGAGGAAGATTCTGGAAGAGTTGTAAGGAGCTTGATAGAGAAGGCCTAGAATGCTTTGAAGAGACTGTTGGTAGTAATGTGGACTCTGAAGATATCTCTAATGAGACTTTAGACAGAAATGAGGAATGTGCCATTGCAAACTGGAAACAAATTTACCCTTGCTTTAAGGTGGCACACATCTTCCAAAATTGTGTACTGCTGTTAGATGAAAGTTAGAATTTAAAGGTAACAATCCAGGGTACTTAGCTCGGAAATTTCCAAACTAAACATGGAAAATGCAACCTGGCTGCTCCTTGAAGCTTATATTAAAATGTGAGAGGAAAGAGAAGAATTTAGAACTGAAGAGTTGGGCACAAAGAAAATGGAAATTAGTGTTCTGGAAACTTCTGAGCTTCCAGAAAGGGAGAACCCAGAGAATAGTGCCCACATGAGGATTTAACCAAACATGGAACCAGTCATCCATTTCAGAAAAAGCCAGGATTGGAGATGGAGTAATCCAAGAAAGATTTTTGGAAAGTCCTTTTGTCTGATGGGCATGATCCAAGCCTATTGCATAGGAAACCAACAAGAGTTTGTGGGATCTATATAAATGGAATCACTGCCAGGCTAGACTAAGAAGGGTGGAAAAGGGACACATTGGTGGTAGAATAACTTCGAGGCAGAACTATAGAAGGTAAGGTCTGAAATTAAGAAGCCATGCTGCAGAAGAATGGACCCACCCAAGCACTTGGAGAGGGTGAGTTTTCCCCAAAGGCAGAGGGTGGGCCTTCCACTGAAAGTTGTGCCACCTCAGGCCTTTGGAGAGAATGGAATGCATTCCTTGGACATTGGGGAGAGCCTGGTTGCCACCACATTGCTGTGAGGTTGAGCATATGCCCTGGAGATGGCAAAGAAACCAGGTGTAGCCCTGATACTTGGAGAGGGTGGAACCAAGAAAAAAGTGGTGTATTGGTTAGGGTTCTCGAGAGAAACAGAATCAGCAGGGAACACCTGCAAATATAAAATTTATAAAAATGTCTCACATGACCGCGGGAACACAGAGTCCAAAATCCACAGGGCAGGCTGTGAAGCTGATGATTCCGATGGAGGGTCTGGATGAACTCCACAGGAGAAGCTCGCCATCCAAAGCAGGAAGAGAGCCTGTCTCTTCTGAATTGTCCTTAAAAGGCTTCCAGTGATTAGACTGAGCATCACTCATTGCAGAAGATACTCCCTTTGACTGATTATAAATGGAATCAGCTGTGGATGCAGCTGACATGATCATGATTTAATTCTATGAAATGTCCTCACTGCAACAGACAGGCCAGCACTTGTCCAACCAGACAAACAGGTACCACCACTTGGCCAAGTTTACACATGTACCTGACCATGACAGGTGGTCTCCCTAATGTCCCCCAAAGCTCCATTTAGAGAGAGGTGGGCCTCTTTCTGCATAGACTCTTGGAAAAGGTGGTACTGTTGCTTTCCAAAGTCCCAAGGATAAATGATTCTCAGACTTTGTAATCTAATGGTCTTTTCCCTTCAGGTTTCCAGAATTGCATGGGTCTGGGGACCCCTGTATTCCTTCCAATTTCTCCCTATGGAAATGGTATATGTATTCTATGACTGTTCCTCCTTTGTATGTTGGCAGCAGATAAATTGTTTTGAGTTTTACAGGACCATCCAGAACCAGAGGAGAATTTTGCCTAAAGACAGACGATGCCAGTAGCTGACTTTGATAAGATATTTTACTGTTTCTGACTTTGTCATGTATTTTTATTATTACTGAACCGGTTTAAGGTTTTCTTATGTTGCTTTGGAATTAATATATTTCACATTTGGAAAGAACATGACTTTTGGAGGTCCAAAGAGTTGAATGTGCTGGTTTGAATCTGTTATGTGCCCCAGAACAGCCAAGTTCTTTAATCCCATCCAATATTGCTGGGTGGGAGCTTTCTGATTGTGTCCATGGAGATGTGAACCCAACTGTGGGTGGTAACTTTTGATTAGATGGTTTATTGGAGATGTGTCTCCACCCCTTCAAGATGGGGTTGCTTACTGGAGCCCTTTAAGAGGGACCCACTTTGGTAAAATCTTTAGAGCCACCAGAACTAAGAGTCCCAGGAAAGTCATTGAAATTTCCTGGACAGAAAGCTAGCAGATGTTGCTGTATGCCTTTCCTGCTGAGAGAGAAACTCTGAACATCATCAGCCTTCTTGAATCAAGGATCTTTCCATGAATGCCTTAATTTGGACATTTTCACAGCCTGAGAACTATAAAGTTGAAACTTAGTAAATTCCCTTTTTAAAAAAGCCATTCTATTTTAGGTTTTTACACATTCTGGCAGTTTTCAAACTAAAACAGAAGCCAAGAGATGAAATCCAGCCTTGGAGAAGCAAAATGCAGAACCCCCACAGGAACAGAGGCTGAAAGCAATGGAGCTTAAGAGCAAGGGACCAGCAGATGCCAGCCACATGACTTCCAACTGACAGAGGAGTTCTGGACAGAATCAGCCTTTCTTCAGTGAAGGTAACCTCTTGTTGGTACCTTAATTTGGACAGTTTCACTTCCTTAGAAGTGTAAACTTGTAACTTATTAAATTCCCCTTTATAAACTCTGTTGTAGTTCTGGTATTCCATATTCTGGCAGCATTTAAGAAACTAATACACCATGTGTCAAAGGAAGCCTGGACACCATCAGCCTTTCTTTAGTGAAGGTATCCTCTTCTTGATCCCTTAATTTGTGTATTTCCATGGCCTTCGAATTGTAGCTTGTAACTTAATAAATCCTCTTTGTAATAGCCAACCCATTTTGGGTATATTGCATTCCAGCAGCAGTAGTAAACAGAAACACTCTAGATTCACAATTTTGAAAATAACTGGTGAATTTTATCTAGAGATAATTAAAGTCAAAACCCAATGAAGATTTTAATTTATTTTATTCAAAAATCATGAATTCATCTATCAATTTTTCAGCAAAATTTATAGAGTTAATGGATAAATAATTTGAAAATATGAAAGAGAAAAAAGGAGAGTAGAAATGGAACCATAAAAGTAGAAGAGAAAAAAATAGGAATTTGTTATTGATCAAGTTATTGACAGAAATTTATATCTGATCCTGTCAATAATATTAATCTTTTCAAGATAGGGAACTAATTGTATATGGGATCCCTGAGAGAAAAAGTAGATGAGAACATACTACTATAATTAAAGACAAGGGACAGATTTTCCTAGAGGAATTGCAAAATTAAACCACAGATGATTTACCAAAATTGTGGAGTGTAGGTGTCCTCTAGAAATTTAAATGATTTCAAGAAAAAAATACACAATATGAGGTGTTCTTAGGAACAACTTGAAGATAAAACTAAGGGAGAAATTATACATCCCCAAATTTCTAAGTCGGTTTATCTTTCAATCAGAAGCAATCACATTTAATTAAAAAATATATTTGAAATGTTCTTAATGTCCTCCAAATGGGGAGGTAACTTATGCTACTCTAAAATTTGTCCTTTCATACTCTGTGCAAATTTAGACTAATGCTTTACTTTGTCACAGGGTTTTTGGAAGATTAAATGAAATAGTGTTTTTGAATTTGCTAAGTTAATATCAGCTACTATTTAAAACAATATATTACTCTTCTAGTGGAGAGTAGAACTTTTTTTTTTGAACTTTTATCATTTACTGTACCTAGGGATACCACCCCTGAGAAAAACACTCTTGTTTGATCAGTAAACAACAATCTCATAAGGAAAACAATATACTTTCAGAAACCGTTTCTGAAATGCTTACTGCAGGATTGTAAAATGTATGACAAGGATGTGTGTGATGGTAGTAATTTCCATCTGTTAAATGCATATTGAAAGCCTTGTGTATTTTAATGAGGAATGTATAAGATTGAACTCATTCTGTCTTTACAACATCCTATGAGGAGTGGAGGAAATGAGAAATAAAATAATCTCAGAGAAGTTAATTAACTTACCTGGTTACAAGGAAGTCAGTGTAGAGCAAGATTGCAAATCAAGGTTGTGCTGATCTGAAAATCAACACTGTTCTTTTCACTGACTTTTGCATACTGTTAAGTTGCTTATATGGAGAAATTGCTATCTACAGGACGAACAAAGAGGCATTAAGAAAGATGCATGCATGTTGGCACTTAAAGGAGAGAAATGATTTACGATGTAAGGGCATGTGGAAGAGGAAAGTCGTTCCACGTAGGAGAAATCTCCTGTAAAGCGACATTAGCTCTGCTTTATGCCTTGTACTGATGCGGTCTGTAAATAGTAGTTGTTCTAGTTTGCTAGCTGCTGGAATGCAACATACCAGAAATGGAATGGCTTTTAAAAGGGGGAATTTAATGAGTTGCTAGTTTACAGTTCTAAGGCAGAGAAAATGTTCCAATCAAAACAAGTCTATGGAAATCTCCAATCAAAGGCATCCAGGGAAAGATACCTTGGTTCAAGCAGGCTGATGAAGTTCAGGGTTTCTCTCTCAAGTGAGAAGGCACATGGCAAACACAGTCAGGACTTCTCTCTCAGCTGGAAGGGCACATGGCAAATACGGTGTCATCTATTAGCTTTCTCTCCTGGCTTCCTATTTCATGAAGTTCCCCGGGAGGCATTTTCTTTCTTCATCTCCAAAGGTCACTGGCTGGCGGACTCTTTGCTTCGTGGTGCTGCAGCATTCTCTGCTCTCTCTGAGTCTCTTTCTCCAAAATGTTTCCTCTTTTATAGGACTTCAGAAACTAATCAAGACCCACCCAAATGGGTGGAGACATGTCATCCCTTAATCCAGTTTAACAACCACTCTTGACTAAATCACATCAACGAGGAAGATGATCCAATCACAGTTTCAAACATACAGTATTGAATAGAGATTACTCTACCTTTATGAAATGGAATTTATATTAAAACATGGCTTTTCTTAGGGGCATACTTCCTTTCAATCCAGCACAGTAGTGTAAACAGTTTCTGCTAGGAAAAGGAAGGTACGTGACTTGAACAACTTTCTGCACCACCTTGTATATGGGATGAATAAGGGGACTAAAGTCTGTCTACAGAAAGCTGTTGTCATCAACTTCTTTTGAGAAAGAAAGAGGAGAAATGATCCAATGATGCTTAGGAAAAAAATTGAAAGTAGTATGTTTGGTGGAGTGGAAGATAGAAGACTAATTCATAAAATCCACAATTTCCCATAGATGCCATCCATAGTATCAGGGGGTTCAGATGCAAATATGAAGGATGTTTCAGAAGTACTGAGGTGACTTTGTAAAGTATATCAACAATCTTTTTTTTTTATGAGCGGGTGTTTGAAGATTCTTTCTGGAAGCAGAGGGATGAATTAAATTAATATTTCCTAAGTTTCAGCAAGGTCAGTATTTGCTGCTATTTTTATCTATAAAATATTTGCCTGGTTTTCACATTTTTGGTTGAAGGTGGGACATGATTGGTTTATTAATAGATTGAAACACATCCAGGGAAGTCACTTGGTCTCCATGATGCAATCAACATTCAAACAATTCCCACTTGCCTCATACTTTCTCCATTAATAATTAATCTTCTATTTCTCTCCAATTCCAAATTTCATCCTTTAGTATTCCATGTCTTTCAATATCCCATTTTCAAATACCATCTTAATTCAATCCATATAACTTCCTTACTCTGCCTTTTCCACCCCGTTTTCTCCATTTCATTTCCTCAGAATATCTTCCTAACACTCCTTTTACCTTGTAATTATAAGTATAAAACATTGATTGTGTTTAGGTACAGCTGTAAAATAGGTTTCTTGTTTGCTTTCTTTGTTTTGTTTTTAAGTGTTTGGGGAAAGTAAAGCTTGTGAAGAAATTATATAACTTATAAAGCATTATTCAATGTGTATTATGTATGTAAGAGCATAGTTGTGAGGTCTTTATCAGTACTTCATACTATTATATCTATAATTAAATGTGCTATACAAATATCAGAAAACATTGCAAGTTTATCAAAGTTATTCCTAATTCTATAAGTAAGTACATTTATGCAGTTTTAAAAAGATAACAGGTGCACCATGGTGGCTCAGCAGGCAGGGTTTTCGCCTGCCACACGGGAGAATGGGTTTGATTCCCATTGCCTGCCCACGCAAAAAAAGATGATAAGTAAGTCTGCAGGGATGATTTTCACTCCCTCTAGTCTATTCCAGTATTTTTCCTTAAAAATGATTTATATATTTGTCTAGCTTTTTAATTGATTTTAACTCTAATATTGTGGAACAATTTTAAATGGAATTAATGTAATCACATAATATTTGGTAAAGATATTAGTACAAAATAGCAAAAATAATGCAGAATAATATTCTGTTTTAAATCTGATTTTGAAAATCAAATGTAATTTAGGCTGAGCCACCTGGATATCTTCCTTTTACGAAGCGTAGAACCAAAACACAAACCACACTTATTGCAAAATTACACCTGGATGGATGGAAAATCCCTGCAGAGAGATAAAGAAACTTTATGCATTGTGCTTTAAACGTGAGGCAGGAGAAGGAGAAGAAATGATTGTGAAAATGGAGAAATAAAAAAGATTTTACAGATTACGGTAGCTATTATGAATAATGTTTGTGATACAGTATATGTTTAACCCTGCTTTCAATTATTTGCGGTAAAAACTTAAGTGTTGTATTGCCCGCTCACATGCTAATTCTATGACAAACTTTGAGGAACAACAGACAAACAGTTTGTCACTGTTGCTGTACCATTCTACAGTTACACATTCGACAGCACCAGCAATATAGAAGTTTTTCAATTTCTGCAAACCCTCACCAATACTTTCCATTTATAAAATAATAACTGTCCTAGTACATGAGAATAGCTATCTCATTGCAGTTTTGATTTGCATTTTCCTAATGGCTAATAATGCTAAGCATTTTTTCATAAGCTTATTGACCATTTTAAACAAAGTGTGGTATGACGCACAATGGCATAATATTCAGCCATGAGTAGGAATGGATTTCTGGTATATGTTATAGCATAGATTAACTTTGAAACTTTGTGCTAAGTGAGATAAACTAGACACAAAAAGAGAAATGTTGATTCTACTTATATGAAATATCTAGAATAAGCAAATTTGCAGAAATAGAAATTATGTTAGAGGTTACCAGTGATTAGTGGCAAGGCAATGAGGAGTTATTTCATAATGGGTAAAGTGTTTCTGTTTTGAGTGATGAAAATATTTTGGTGATGGTAGTGATTATAGCACAATTTTCCCCAAGTAATTAATGCCACTGAATTGTATACTTAAAAATGGTAATGTAGAAAATGGTATGATTATATGGGTATTTCCACAATGTAAATATATATATATATATATAAGCAATTAACTAAAGACATACTCTTAAAGAGATCTTATTACAGGAATTGAAATAGCTTCTTTTAAAATGAAGTAGAATAATAGACAGATTAAGAAGAAATAGTCTTTCCTCCCTCCAATATTTCTTCATTTAAAAATATTTCTAAATTTTATACAAAAATATACAAGAATGCTACCTGTATTCCAGATAATGTTCTAAATACTTTATAAATATCACCTCATTTAGTTTTCATTATGCCATGTAAGATAGGTATTTTAAATATTCACATTGCATATGTGGAATATAAGAACTGGAGAAGTTAATAACTTGCTAAATTTCATGCAGCTAAAGATAAATATTCTGGAGCAGGAGTTTGAACTGCTTCTCCAGTAAAATGGCCTGTACCTAATACCTACTGGACACATCTCATTTTCAGAGATGGCATGAGATTAGGGCATATTGGTGAGGAACTACTTTCCACCACAACTCATCACTATTAGAAGTTAGTATCACACAATGGACATCAGACGGTTGATATTTCAATTTCATCTGCTTTCCTGGTATTTGACTAATCCATATATATACAAAGAAACAAATAAAAACAAACATTTCTCATTGCCATTTATAATTGCTTTTCCTATGCACATTGACGAAGAGCATTTTTATTTGTATTGCAAATATGTTGTGCTAGTTATAAGAACAGAGTGGACAAATGTCACTAGCATACCAAGAATTCATGAGTCTTCACATGTCTCCTAGAGCAATTGTGAAGGGCTGATCCACACTGTTTGTGTGAGTTGGCCTGTGGCTCAGGCTAGATTATATACCTCTTGAGAAACCTCCCATGTTCCTACACTGAAAGGTACATTTAAAAATTACATTGGGGTAAGAAATAAGCATTACTATCCCTGGTGCGGAAATGAGAAGATTTGTACCCCAGAAACAATTTTCCTATGCTTAGAAAATTTTGTAGCTGTTGTGATCTAGGCAGGAAATCCTTGATCTGTCCGGTACACTATCCTGGACTTTTATTACTTCTTTTATTCTCTGCAGTGAACATATGCAATGTGGCATGGATGAATCAGAAATTCAGCTCTGATTTCATTCTACTGGGAATCTTTGATCACAGCCCCATCCATACCTACGTCTTCTCTCTAATCCTGGGCATCTTCACAGTGACCTTCATTGAAAATGCTGCCATGACTCTTCTCATCTACCTACACAAATCTCCACAGCCCCATGTACCTCCTCCTCAGTCAAGCTGTCCCTCATGGACCTCATGCTCATCTGCACCATGGACCCAAGATGGCCTTTACTTTCTGGCCTATTTGTCACCCATCAAGATACACAGTTCTCATGAGCCATAAAATCTGTGGTCTCATGGCTACTTCTTCCAGGATTCTTGGCTCTCTTGATGGTATAGTTGAAGTTGCAGTTGTATTGTTCTTCACATATTATGGATACTGATCCAATTCCCATCCTCACTCCCATGCTGAGTCCACTCATCTATAGTCTTCATGATAAAGAAGTAGCCAGAGCATTTGTGGAGGTGCGAGGGAAGGGTAAGTCTGGAGATTAAATTGTCTAATTATCTATATGTTTTTTTTCCCCATTTTCTTGGCTTTATGCCTAAATGTATGAATTCGATCAATACAATGTAGCACTCAATATTTACCCATCTCTCTACTAAAAGATTTAAAGACAAATAAGATTCAGCAGCTGAAAAATTCTGTTTGTATGCTTACGTGCTCAAATGGTTTGCATTTTTGTTTGTTTCTCAGGTAAATTTATGTCAGTAAGAAAATGGGTTCTTTTTGCAAGGGAAATGTAAAACTTTGTGTTGTGGTTAATATAATACCTGTTAACAAATGAGAGATCTTTTCCCACCATAATATCCCAGAGTTTGGTTTTACTGAATCTACTGAATCTTTTAACACATTTTAGTTTTAATCTTGGTCAACCAAAAATTCTATTAAGTCCAATGTCATACTTAGCTAATTTAAGGATTTTTCCATTTTTTAAATAATAACCTAATTGTCTAAAATGTTCTATTTTGCTTATAAGATCATAAAAATGAATGTAATTTCACTAGATAAGAAAAAGGTTAATCATATATTGAAGCATAGGAATATCGAGCATTTCTTTCTTTTAATGGAGATCATTATGCAGAATGTTTATAAAAATTGTGTTGCAATTTGGATAGTTGTATATGATAAGGAACAACTGCTGTACTGTAATTTGAATTTTAATGCTTCTATTAAAATCTGTTGCAACATCCCTGCTATATTATATTTCTATAATTATATGAAATTATCACAAATTTAGCAGCTTAAAATATACACTTATAATCTCACATTTTTAGTAGATTGAAAATTCAAGCATGGATTACATGGGTGCTTTGTTCAAGGTCTCAAAAGTCTGATATCAGTTGTTGGTTGGGGCTACAGCTGCATTTGAAGCTTGAAATCATCTTCCATGATCATGCAGTTATTGAAAGAAATTATTTAATTGCAACTGTAGAACTGCATTTTTTAGTCAATATGATATTCCACTTTATGTATATAACACATTTTATTTATCTGTCTATAGTTGATGGACATTGAGATTGTTTCCACTTTTGGCTACTGTTAATAATGCTGCTATGAATATCCATGTTCAAGTAATTGTGTGGCATTATGTTTTCATTTCTCTTTGGTTATAACTTTAGTATAAGTTAGGGACATATGGTAATTCTGTTTAACCATTTGTGGAACTGAGATTGATTTGCAAACATCTATACCATTTCACGTTCTAACCATCACAATGTAAGATTTTGATTTCTTCACATCCTCATCATCACTTGTTATTATCTATATTATTTGTTAAAGCCATGCAAGTGATATAAAGTGTTATCTGAGTTTGGTTTGATTAGCCTTCCCATGTGACTAATAATGTTGAGAATCTTTTCATGTGCTTAACAAACATTTGTATATCTTCTTCAGAGTAATGCCTATATGGTTCCTTTGTACATTTTTAAATTGCTCTTTTGTCCTTTAATTATTGAATTGTATTTTAAAAATAATTTGGATATTACTTATTATATATACAGTTTTCAAATATTTCTCTCATTAACTGGTTTGTCTTTTGTATTTTGTATTTATGATGTCCATTGAAGCACAAATTTTTAAATTTTATTTACATCTGTTTTTACTTTTATTGTTTGAATTTTTAATTGTCATATGTAAGAAATGGTTTTAAATTTGAAGTGAAAATATTATTAATATATTTTGTATTTATTATATTTTTAGTTAGTCATTTTAACTAAAAGAACTTGTAGGTTTACAGAAAAAAATATGCAAAGAATAGATTTCCATATTCATCAACCCACACAAAATTTTCCTTATTTTTAATACTTTCCATTAGGGAGGTATCTTTGTTTTAACTGATGAAAGAACATTATTATAACTGCAATATTAACTATAACCCATAGATTATATCAGAGTTCACTGTTTCTCCTTTACAGTCCTATGTTTAGTTTTGTTTTATAATTTATATTCTAGTAACATATATACAACATAAAAATTTCCTTTTAACCACGTTCAGATACATAATTAATTGGTGTTAATTGTATTCATGGTAATATGCAAGCATCACACTATCCATTCTAAATTTTCCATTATTCCAAAGAGAAATTCTTTGTTTTCTGCTGCTGTTTCATGAAGTATTCTATATATATATATGTGATGGTCAGGTTCATGTATCAACTTGGCCAGGTGATAGTGCCCAGTTGTGCCCACTGTGCACATTTCATGGACTTAAATTATGAGTACATTGGCTGCATCCATGGCTGATTACATCTGCAGTCAGCTAAGGGGAGTGTCTTCTGTAATTAATGATGCTTAATCTAATCACTGGAAGACTTTCAAGGAGGATTTAGAAAAGATAATCCCTATCTCTGCTTCAGCCAACCAGCCTCTCCTGAGAGTTCATTGAGGACCGTATAGGAGCTGCCAGCTTACATCCCCATGATTGTATGACACTCTTTTATAAATCTCATATTTGAAGATATCTCCTGTTGGTTCTGTTTCTCTAGAGAATCCTAACTAATACAGCTTCATACCAGGATTGATTCTTGAGAAACAGAATTTTAAAAATGGGTTTTTATAATTGGTTTTCTACTCCAACTAGACTCAGAGGCACTAATGACTCTGTTTCCCATAATCAAGATGACACTGACAGAACATGGGGTGAGTTGGCAAAAGTGATACTCAAAGTATCACCATTAAGTTCTGCTAATTGTATGCTTATAGGAGGCAAGGCTCTGGGTAAGAGTGTTTTTGACACCTTTACAGAGTTTTGTGGAATTAAGAGGTATAATGATATTGGCTGTTTGCTGTTGGATACACTGGATACAGTGATGAGGGAGAGGGATAAGCTGAAGGCTTCTAATTTTTAGCGTAAGCACCATATGAAAGATGTAAACGTTTCTATGAGTCCCCTGAAAGAAAATCTTATTTCCTGTAGCTGCAGACTTGAGATCTTTGAAAATCACACCCAGTGTCTCATTGTTACAGTAGCAGCAGCTTTACATTGTAAATTGAAATCTCAAACTTGCAGGGTGTCTGCTGTTAAAGTGAGGACATTGATTGTAAAGGAGTGGGATTCTAAAAAAGGGATGGTGACATATGGTTTCATAATGATGGCTGTGGAGACATTGAAACCCAAGATTGTGCTGAGTCTTTTCTGGATAAACCAGTAATGGTCTACCCTGACGACATAGCTACTCCACATCTAGCCTGCCCTAAGGGAATGGCTTCCCAACATCCATGCAGTCCTTAGAAGTTAGCCATCCAACCTTCACCTAAAGAAGAATATAACCCTTGAGCGTCCATGAGGCACAGAACTACATCCAACAGGGAAACAGCCCTTGCACCTCTTCCTGGAGTGACTAATCCTGTTTCACCAGAAAAACTACAAAGGAATGCCCTGAGGTAATTGGCTTGGAAGACACTTCTAATTCGTTTCATGACTTACCCCCACCACCCTTCTTTTATTCCAGACCTATAACTAGACTAAAGTCCCAAAAGGCCCCAAAAGGTGAGGTACAAAATGTCATCCAAAAGAACTGCATGACTTTTCCAATTTAGATAAACAGAAATCATGACAACATGTGTGAAGATGGATTTTAAGTGTGTGGGATAATGGTGGAAGAAATATAATGCTGGATCAGGCTGAATTTATTGATAAGGCCCAATAAACAGAGATCCTGCATTCAATGTTGTAGCTCGAGGGATTAGAAAGGGTATTAATAGTTTGTTTGGGTGGTTGGCTGAAACATGGATCAAAAGGTGGCCAGGATTAATTGAAGTTGAAATGCTAAAACTGCCCTGGTATAATGTAGATGAGGGGATCCAGAGACTTAAAGAGATTGGGATGTTAGAGTGGGTTTATCATGGAAGGCCTGCTCACACACCCCAGGAAAGTCCAGAGGACACACTTTTTACTAGAATTGTGTGAAATAAATTTGTGAAACTAGCTCCATGGTACCTGAAGAGCTCTGCAATCGCCCTTCTCTATAGGTCAGCTGTTGCTGTGGGAACTGCTGCACTGAGCTGGAACTTAAACACAATGGGGATGATAAGGTCCTGAGTTGGCAGAAGCGAGCTGGCAGCACTTAATCACCAAAGAAGAGGTGAACTTTCATAATGGACAGCAGACTCAAAGCAGGAGCCAAAATAATCTGACTCACAGAGACTCATGGCACAGGTTAGTAGATCATGGGGTACCCAGTACAATAGATAGGCAATCTACTACATTCTTGTTTGAGCTGTATAAGCAGAAGAGCTCTAGGTTAAGTGAACAGAAGTCTAACTTGAATAAAAAAAAAGGAGTCACAGCCCCTTAATCAATTTCCAGACTTGAGGCAGTTACAGACCCAGAGCCCCTTGAATGAGGGGAAGACCAGGTCCCTTTGGGGAAGGATCTGTTACACTGCCACAAATTTATACTGTTAATCTTCTTACAAATCTTCCCCAAAGAGACACTAACATCCTTTAACAGGGTAACTGTGCACTGGGGAAAAGGAAACGATCAACTATTTGGGGGATTGTTAGATACTGGTTTGGAAGTGACATTAATTCCAGGGGACCCAAAATGTCACTCTAATCCACCAGTCAGAATGGGGGCATATGGAGGTGAGGTGAATGATGGAATTTTAGCTGAGGTACAGCTCACAATGTGTCCAGTGGGTCCCCAGACCCATTCTGTAGTTATTTCCCCAGTTTAGGAATGCATAATTGGAACAGACATACTGAGCAACTGGTAGAATCCCCATGTTGGCTCCTGGACTCATGTGCAACAAACTCCAAACAGAATAAATACAAATAGGCCTTCTCCAAGACACATACTAATCAGGCTGTAAAATGTTGTAGAGAAGCAGAAAATTCTGAAAGCGGTAAGAGAAAAACAATCTACTGACAAGGGAAGCCATATAAGACTGATTTCTGACTACTGAACTGAAATCATGGTGGCAAGAAGGCAGTGGTATGATATATTTAAGATCCTGAAAGAGAAAGTCTTCCAGCCAAGAATACTGTACCCAGCCAAATTGTCCTTCAAAACTGAGGGAGAGAGTAAAGTTTTCATAAACAAATAAGTCCTAAAAAGAATTTGTCAGTAAGAGACTGAACCTATAAGAAATACTAAAGGGAGTTCTGCCAGTTGAAAAAAAAGACAGGAGAGGAAGGTCCGGAGGAGGGCACAGAATTGAAGAGTACCAGTAAGGGTAAATTAAACAATAAAAAGAAAAAGAGGGAAAAGAGTATATAGATCTAACAAATAAAATAAAAAAGATAAGATATGCCTTTTCAGTAATAACTTTGAATGTTAATGGACTAAATTTACCAATTAAAAGGTACAGATTAGCAGAATGGATTAAGAAATATAATGAGCTATATGCCTCCTAAAAGAGACACACCTTAGACACAAGGATACAAGCAGAATGAAAGTGAAAGGATGGGAAAAGATTTTCCATGCAAGCTGTAACCAAAAGAAAGCAGAAGTAGCTATACTAATATGGGACAAAATAGACTTTAAAAGTAAAGACACCGTAAGAGAAAAAGAAGGACACTATATATTAATAAAAAGGAAAATTCACCAAGAAGAAATAACAGTCATAAATGTATATGCTCCCAATCAAGGGGCTCCAAAATACATGAGATAGACATTGGCAAAACTGAAGGGAGTAATAGATGTTTCAACAATAATAGTAGAAAGCTCCAATAGACCACTCTCAGCTATAGATGGAACAACCATAGAGAAGATCAACAAGGAAAGAGAGAAGTTAAACAACTTGATAAATGATTTAGACCTAATAGACATGTATAGGCCATTGCACCTCAAACACCAGGATATACATTGTTCTCTAGTGCTCATAGAGCATTCTCCAGGAGAGATCACATACTGGGGCACAAAACCGAACTTTAAACATTTAAAAACATTGAAATTACTCAAAGCACTTTCTCTGATCATAATGGAATGAAGTTGGATCTCAAAAACCACCAAAGAATAAGAACATTCACAAATATATGGAGATTAAATAAAACATTCTTGAACAACCAGTGGGTCAAAGACAAAATTGCTAGAGAAATCAGTAGCTATATGGAGATGAACGAAAATGAGAATACAACTTATCAGAACTTATGAGATGTGGCAAAGGCGGTTCTGAGAGGGAAATTTATTGCCCTAAATGCCTATATTAAAAAACAAGAAAAAGCAAAAATTAAGGACTTAACTGTCAAATGGGAGAAACTTGAGAGAGATCAGAAAACTGATTCCAAATCAAATTGAAGAGAAATAACAAAGATTAAAGCAAAGTTAAATGAATGGGAGACAAGAGAACAATGGAAAGAATCAATAGAACCAAAAGTTGGTTCTTTGAGAAAATCAATAAAATTGATTGGCCACTAACGAGACTGACAAAGAAGAAAAGAGAGGATGCTAATAAATAAAATCAGAAATGAGAAGGGGTGCACTGCCACAAACCCTGAAGAAATAAAAGAAATCATAAGACAATACTATGAACAACTATATGGCAACAAACTAGACAACTTAGACAAAATGGAAAAATCTCTGGAAACACAAAGAGGCCTGCACTGACTGAGGCAGAAATAGATCTCAAAAAATCAATCAAAAGTAAAAAAAAGAGTAATTCAATCAATCATTAAAAATCTTCCCACAAAGAAAAGCCCAGGACCAGCGGGCTTCACAGGGGAATTTTATCAATCATTCCAAAAAGAACTAACACCAGTCCTGCTCAAACTTTTCCAAAAATTTGAGGAAAAAGGAACACTACATAACTTATTTTATAAAGCTAATATCATTTTAATACCAAAACCAGGTAAAGATGCTATAAGAAAGAAAAACTACAGGCCAATCTCCCTAGTGAACATAGATGCAAAAATTATCAATAAAATACTAGCAAATCAAATCCAACAACACATTAAAAGAATTATACACCATGACCAAGTTCCTTTTATACCAGGAATGCAAGGATGGTGCAACGCAAGAAAATCAATGTAATATACACATTAACAAATAGAAAGGGAAGAATCACCTGATCATCTCCACTGATGCTGAAAGAGCATTTGACAAAATTCAACATCCTTTTCTAATAAAAACACTTCAAAATATAGGATCAAAGGTAACTTACTCAATATGAAAAGGGCATATATGAGAAACCAATAGCCAACATCATACTCAATGGAGAGGGACTGAAAACATTCTCCCTAAGATCAAGAATGAGACAAGGATGCCCTCTGTCACCACCGTTATTTAACATTGTACTAGAAATTCTAGCAAGAGATATCATGTAGGACAAAGAAATAGAAGACATCTAAATTGGAAAGGAAGAAGTAAAACTTTCATTATTTGCAAATGACATAATACTATACATGGAAAATCCAGAGAAATCTACAACAAAGTTACTTGTGCTAATCAAATAATTCAGCAGGGTGGGGGGATATAAAATTAATGCCAAAAATCAATGGCATTTTTATACACAAGCAATGACATAATTGAGGATTCAGTTAAGGAAAAAGTTCCATTCAAAATAACAACTAAAATAATCTAGTACCTAAGAATGAACTTAATAAGGGACATAAAGGATTTGCATGCAAAAACTATATAACATTGCTAAAAGAAATCAAAGAAGACCTAACTAGGTGGAAAGGCATTCCCTGCTCATGGATATGAAGTATAAATACAGCTAAGATGTCAATTCTACCCACATTGATCTACAGATTCAATGCAGTACCAAAGTTCCAACAACCTGCCTTGAAGACTTGGAAAAGCTAGTTACCAAATTCATTTGGAAGGGAAGGAGATCCCAAATAGCTAAAAGAATCCTAAAAAAAGAACAAAGTGGGAGGATTAAACTTCCCGACTGTAAAACTTATTATAAAGCCACAGTGGTCAAAATAGCATGGTATTGGTACAAAGGTAGAAGTATTAACCAATGGAATCTAATCTAGAGTGCAGAAATAGACCACCAAATCTATGGTCCTGATTTTTGACAAGGCTCCCAAATCCACTGAACTGGAACAAAACAGTTTTTTCAATACATTGCCATGGGAAAACTGGATATCAATAGCCAAAAGAATGAAAGAGGACTCTTACCTTATACCCTATACAAAAGTTAACTCAAAGTAAATCAAACACTTAAGTATAAGAACTAGCACCATAAAGCTTCTAGAAGAAAATGTAGGGAAACATTTGCAAGACCTAGAAATAGGAGGTAGCTTCCTAAACTTTACACCCAAAGCACAAGCTACAAAGAAAAAATAGATAAATGGGAACTCCTCAAAATAAAATGATTCTGCTCCTCAAAAGACTTTGTCAAAAATGTGAAGAGGCAGCCAACTCAATAAGAGAAAATATTTGGAAATCACATATTGGACAAAGGTATGATATCCTGCATACATAAAGAAATCATACAACTCAACAACAAAAGAACAAACCACCCAATTATAAAATGGCCTAAAAATATGAATAGGGCATTTTTCTGAAGAGTAAATATAGATGGCTCAAAAGCACATGAAGAGATCTTCGTTTTCATTAGCTATCAGGGAAATGTAGGTCAAGACTACAATGAGATACCACCTCACACCTATAAGAATGGCTGCTATTAAACAAACAGGAGACTATAAATGCTGGTGAGGATGTGGAGAAACTCAGACACTTATGCACTGCTGGTGGGAATGTATAATGCTGCAGCCACTATGAAAGACTGGTAGTTCCTGAAGAAACTAAAAATTGAGTTGCCCTATGACACATCAATAGCACTACTTGGTATATACCCAGAAGAGGTGAAAGCAATGACACAAACAGACATTTGCATACTGATGTTCATAGCAGCATTATTCACAGTTGCCAAAAGGTGGAAACAATCCAAACGTCCATCCACAGATGAGTGGATTAACAAAATGTGGCATATACATATGATGAAATATTATGCAGCAGTAAGACAAAATGATGTCCTGAAGCACATGACAAAATGGATGAGCCTTGAGGACATAATGCTGAGTGAAATAAGCCAGACAGAAAAGGATAGATATGTTTGGCTGCACTTCATGACCATGGTAAAGGTAAAATTGGAGGCTTATAATACAGAATATAGGGGACTTAGAGACACCTAGAAGCTAAATATGGGTGAACACTTAGCTAATGAGGCTGACTTCAAATGTAAGGTAATAGCAGTGAAGGAAGTTCTCTAGTGGGTCTATAAGTAATATTACCATATTGAAGGTGAACATGTTTGAAAGGGGTTGTATAGGTCTATGTGTCCCACTGATTAACACTAGAAAATAAATAAGTTCTTGCAAGAACTACTTTAAAGGTATGATTCATGTACAAAGAGTGTTTAAGTCCAGGGTATAGAGTGAAAACTGCTATTGCATACTGTGGACTATGTTCAACAGGAAAACATCAGCATTACCACAGCAACAGCAGAGGTAAATAATGAGGGGATGGACAAGTGTTAAGGGGAGGTTTAGATTTCCTATTTCATGAAGGTGTTTTAAATGGTTATTTTTCTCTTGAGAATAATGAAATTATATAAAATTGAGAGTGTTGATGGACTGTGGATTTTGAGTATAATACATTATGACTAATGAATACAGATGTCTGAAGGATGCACCAATTGTGAAGCAGTTTGGCGACAATGGAGTACACATGTGATTGAATATCGTGCTACTACAAAAAGGAATGAAGTCATGAGGCATGCAACGATGTGAATGAACCTGTGGGACATTTGTTGAGGCAAAATAAGCCAGAAATGAAAGAGCAATTAATTATTGTATGTTCTCCTTTAGGAAATACTTATAAGAAAACAGGGGCCTAGACTGTAAGCTCTCTTAGGAGTCACATTTAGTCTGGAGTGGGAATTATTATTTCTGGATTTTGAGAGGCTGTTTTATATATGTATAATCTGGTGTTTAGAGAGAAGAACAAAGCCAGTCAGGTTGGGAGTGAGGTAACTCAGAACACAGGGGTAAGGAAGACATTGTTTTTATTTTAGAACCACATCTACATTTTGAGACCAAAGGAAGAAAGTTTCATTTTGTCCAGAGTCAAAATTTTCTGTTGTACATAATCTCAAGCTGTCTGGATATCTCATTTGAACAATTAAAACACAAGGAGCCCAGAATAAAAACAAGGACCTTTAATCCTGTATAGTTTAATGTAATGCCTGGGTACATACTAGAATATATTAAGCAGAGAAAAAGTATTGGCTAAGTCCCTTGAGGGATGGGAGAAAAAGTATGGAACTACTAAACTTTACCACCAGAGAAACCCCTGATACTGTGTCAAACATTAGGGACACCCAAATCAATAGGCCAAGCCCTTGATTTTGAGGCTTACTCTTGTGAATCTTACGTATGTAGCAGAGACCCTTAGCCTACCTATAGGTATGACTAAGAGTTACCTCTGGAGGACCTCTTTTGTTGCTCAGATGTGGCCTCACTCTCTCTAAGCCCAGCCCTTCAAGTGCATTCATTGCCCTTCCCCGTATATAAGACTGACATCCTGGCAGTATGATGAGTCTGGCCCTGGCACCATGGGATCAACAATGCCATCCTGACCAGAAGGGGGGAAAAGAGGTGTCACTAATAATGTATCAGTGGCTGAGAGAGTTCAAATAGAGTCGGGAGGCTACTCTGGACGTTGCTCTTATGCAAGCTTCAGTTAGACATTGCTACCTATCATAACTTACCAAACCCCAATCAAAACCATCCCAGCCAATCCTAAAGACAGCTAGGGCAATATATAAGATCCTAGAAAGGTTCTTATACTAGGGTAACTTTCCAGAAACCCTCAATCTCCAGATGGGTCACTGGACCAGAGAAGTCCTGAAACTTAGAGGGCCCAGCCTCTTCAGAACATCAGCTAGTTCCATTTCCCTACCCTATATTATTGACATCCCCTTCCAACGTGAAAGAGTTAGAATGGCCATAGCCCAAATACCTCTAAAGAGTGGGATAGAAAGATCAAAGTTGATGGTGGGGTGATACAGAGAAGATAGGGTTTAACAAATGAATATGATTGCTGAATCATTAGATTGATTTTTTTTTTTTAGTCTCCAGTATCTTAGAGCAGCTAGAAGTAAAGGCCTGAAATTGTGGATTTGTAACACATACCAAACTCTGAAATCTGTTCTACAACTAATTGTTGGGCTGTGCTTTGAAATTTATTGCTTTTTTTTGGTATATATGTTGTTTTTCACAAAAACAGACAAAAGAATCTATTGTGATGATAAAAAATATTTATTCGCTCTAGCCTCCTATGTTCTGGACCAGCTAGAAGGAAAAATCTGAGATGCTAGTATGGTAACCCATGACAAACTCTGGGATCTGTCCTGCAACTACTTGTTGAATAGTGTGTTGAAAGCTATTGCCTTTCCTTTCTTTGCTTTGTATGTATGTTATATTAAACAACAAAAAAAACTTAAAAAATTAAATGAAATATTTATTTTAAGACATAGAGAAAATAAAATTTTGAAAGATTTCAAAATAAACTTTTTTGAGGACAGAAAAATATCTTTGTATTATTGGGGCAGGAAAAGATTTAGTCACACAAATTCAAATATCATTATCCATAAAGGAAAAGTTTGATACAGTGGATTACACAAAAGTTGCAAAATTCTTATCATTCAAAGACACCATTAAGAAAAGGAAAAAGACAAACTTTAGAAAGGAAGACATTATTTTTAACACATGTAAGTAATCAGGGATGGTATCCAGATCATAAATAACATTTTTGCAATATAAATGCAATAAAAATCTGCAAGATACTTGATTAAACATTTCACAATAGAAGTTCAATAAGTAGTTGGCAAGCCATGAGAATGTGGACAACAGCTTTACACTATAAGAACATTCTGATGAAAACCACAATGAGATACTACCGTAGGCCCCAAAGAATGGCTAAAATTTTGAAATATGTAATTACCAACTGTTGCCAAGAATGCTGAATAACATTAGCTCTAATACATTGCTGATTAGAATGGACATTGATAAACCCAGTTTGATAAACTGTTTTTAAGCACAGTTTTATAATATTAATTTTGTGCCCTTTATTGGCTTTAGACTCTTAATTTTAATGTAGTTAAATTCAAGAACCTGTTTCCATTGAGACTATTTCTTTTAATTTCTTTCCTCCTCTTTTTCCTAAGTAATTATTTCTTATTTTAAATTTCTGGAGATATCATCTGTTTCATTTTGTTAAGCTGCTGGAATGCAATATACCAGAAATTAATTGGCTTCTACACGGGGCTTTACTAAGTTATAAGTTATAATTTAAGGCTGTGAAAACATCCAAATTAAGGCACCAACAGGAGAATACCTTCTCAGAGGAATGGCTGCTGGCATCCAGGTTTGCTCTATCCTATAGGAAGGCAAATGGGGATGTCTGCTGGCACCTCTCTCCAAAATGTCTCTGTGGGCGTTTTCTTTCTTTCTTAGTTTCTCTATGCTCTGAGCTTTCTCCAAATATTCCCCCATTAAAGGACCCCAGCACGCGGTTAAGACCCATCATGAATAGATGTTGTCACTTCTCTATGGAAACAGCCTATTGGAAGTACCCACCCACCAACAGGTTTGCCCCCGCAAGATTGGATTAGAAGAACATAGGCTTTTCTGCAGTGCATAACAGATTCAAATCAGCACATCATCCAAAATATTTTAACAATGATTTTCACATTTTTATGGAATCAAATTAGAGTTCATTCTGCATAGATTGCAATACTTTTCACTATTCCCATTACTTGTTTTCCTGACACAACTTACTCTATTGCACATACTATTCCAATTACAGTTTTGTAGTTGTTATAGAAGGTTTTGATGATTTTCAAATAGTTCATTTTTGGATAACAATAGATCTATTATAAGTATATTTAATTTTTGAAGTATTATGCATTTTATAAATAAAATTAATGGAAAGAACTCAAAATATATACACTACGTACACTGCTAGCTGCCTTCCTAAGAGCTGCCTCAAATAAAAGCAATGCTCCCAGGCCCTCCTGACAAGAGGAGAATGGAAGAGTGGTAGACATAAGTCAGCTCTTCAAATATAAAGTAAGTGGAATTTTTTGCAGCTTCTTTCAATAAAAATTCTTACAAGGGGTTTGAGGCAGTTAACACTTACTCTTCTGTCCCATTGCTTTGGTCCTTCCAGGTGTTTGGACTATGATATAATGAATGGAACTGTAGTGCTCTTTTTCATTCCTTGGAAATCAGACCATGTGTTCAGGACACTGAGGAGAAAAACACAGAAGCCTGATTGCCAGGTTATGCTTGGAGTGAGCATTTCAATTCTGCAATTCTTCACTGTGTGAGTGAAGTCTCTCTTTTGCGTGAGCAAAATTTGGGGGATGTTTTTTTGAACAATGATACCATGATTCCAATTTATTACAATAAACAACCAAATCTGAACAGTAGTTGAAGGAAGATTTAAAAACAGTTGAGAGAAAACATACAGGAATTTCTTCATATTTTATAATAAAGCATTTACCTCTACTGTACAAAAGCCTAAAGTATGAAGGTGATATGCTAAGCAATAGAATTTAAAACCTGTTTCGTTAAAGTACATAAAAAAAATGTAAAGAGCTAAAAAGAGATTACACATCTTCTAAATAACAGAAGAGAAAAACAAAATTACAACATTATAGAAATATTGAAATGGTATAATGAATAACCATGCATAGTACTACACCTGAATTCATTAATTGCTAATAAATTAGCTACCTATACATATGTAATTTTTAATTTATAGATATAAAGATTATTTTAAATGCTTCAAACATTCTTTTTTAAAGAATAATTATCACATAAACATCTGTGTGCGTGTGTGTATATCTCTCTCTATATATTATATATATATAAAATGGCAAATGTTACAAAAATTTAAACTTTTTTCTAAATGCACCTTATAAGTATTTGAGAGCAGGTTGCACACTTTGTGACACTTCATCCCTAAACTCTTTAGAACACATTTATGAAATAGGATAATTTCCAACAAAGTCACAATTTAACACTCATAGCCAAAAAATAAAGTCAATCTTGATCTAACAATATTACAAATGTTATATGTATACATATGTACCATATTATATATTGTAAAATATTGCATATCTATATATTATAAAATATAAATACTTAATAAACATAATGTTGTATTAATCATTTTAATTTATAATTAAAATTCCTCAAACCAAAAGTGATTATATTGAAGAATATTGCTTCTCTATTCAGCAATTTACATAATATATATTTAAATGAAAGTTGAAGGCGAGGTGCAAACAATGTGTATAGTAGACCTCCTTTCATGTAAAAAAGAAAAATAAGAAAAAATATATATGCATATACATATATACAGACACATGCACATATATATAAAAAATTAATAATATTTTTATAAGATTCTCAGACGCAATGTATCAAAACCCAAAAGACATTGTCTTGGGTAGGAATAGTATAGGAGGTATAGGGATGGCAGTGAAAATTCTGAGTATACATTTTGAATATATTTCTGACACTGTACATAGTCTCCTTATTTAAAATTAAAAAATTATATTTAAATGATGATAAAAGTGAGTCCTAAAATTGAATGCAAACAGAATTAGCAGCCTAAATATTCTTTAAACTCCTATTGTAGTCAAACAGAAAAAAGCAAAAGAATTAATTCCAATAATTTGTGAATCTAATATCTAAGGATATAAATTTCATGACGTGTTTTAAATACACAAAAAACTGAAAAATAATTTGCAAAATTTTTTGTTAGTGGTACTAGTACCCGTGCAGTAATTACCAAACTATTAAGAATTTATCATAGACTACAGAACATTTTCTGTATTGATATTGTTAAAACCAATTTCACTATGGGAAAAAGGAATTATAAAAGAATGGGATTTAAGGAAGTGTGCTTAGAGGTATATTATTGAAGTTTAATTGGAATGAAAGAATTAAGATGTAGTTCTGAGTTCCTAAAATATACATTTCAGTGTATGTGATTTTAATAAAAATAATTTATAACAACTTACAAGGTAATAAGTAATTATTGCATAATTTTAAAATTGCAATAGTACACATTAAAGTAAGGTAGAAATTTCATTCATTTGTATTGAACGGGTTGTAACACCACAATTTTTTCATATCCACGGTAAATTGTTTTAATGATATAAAAGTATCTAATAATATATTTAAAACTGTTTAAGTTTACCTATCATGAAAAATGCAAATTTTTAGTAAGTTGATTGTGTAACCATATGTTATGAGAATGATTTTTCTAGTTACAGGAAAAATATCCTAATGACATTAATTACTTATTTGCTTTTGTCTGGGATTATTGTTCCTGGAAAAAATTTTTGTTGCATCATACTCTAGAATTTAAAGAAACAAAATTGTCTCTCTTCTACAATTTAGATTTTTTTCACCATATTGAGTTGATTATTTTTAAATGAGTGTCCATTTTTATGTTGATAATGATCAGTTTAATTAAGAAGAGATGCTTATAACTTAGAGTATTAATTGTTGCTTTTCCTAAGGGGAAAGTGAGCATAATATAAATTTTACAATAACTTCCTATGAATTCTTTATAAAAGTTAGGACCTTGTTTATTTTTTGCTGATGCAGTTTTGCTGGCTGGAACATTTTACTTTCTTCTTCTTGAGACCTCATATTGGTAAGGAAATCTCTGAAAATGAAAAAGCAAGAAAATACTTTCCTAAATTCTTGACTGTCTAAGCTAAAAGCAACTGTTAGATGTTTGCAAAAATGTTAATATGGTATGCAAATATACACACTTAAAGAACTAGTCCTAAAATATGTGCATAAAGGTATGTCCAGAACCTTGGCATGTAAAATTTTACCTAAAATATGTTTCTGAGACATACACCTTGTTTTATATTTCCTAGATAATCAGGTCTATGATATCTTATTTTCAACAAGGATGCCATAAAGCAGGTGGAGACATCATACTCTAGAGGGCTTTTTGATTCCTCTACTTTATCAGTATTGGTCCATTTCATTAAACAGGAAGCTAAAGAATTCTTCTTTAGCAATATATTTTAAAAGAAAATTCAACAGCCTATTTTAAAAGAACTTTTCAATGTAGGATGCCCTTGTTATTAATATACTAAACAAAGTTTGAGTTATCTTGGGATCTAAGATAATCAGTGTTAACTTTGCTTAATGAACTCATTTTGTTTTTTCTCAACTTAAAATAAGTATTTGCTACAGAGTAAAGCTTCACATATGTTGTGTTTGCCTTTGCCCATATGCAAAAGTGTAAGTCACAGAAATAATAAGAAAGATTAATTTCTGGTTGAGTTACAATATGAGACTAATTCTAGAAGGATGCCACTTACTCTGAATCTTCATGCATGTTTGACTGTTTATGACAATGAAAACAGTTGACTTCAAAACTGTATGTTTCATATACTCAAATGTTTATAATTACACCAAGTAATCTCACAAAGCAGGTTGGGAGATTGCACTTCATAAGGACTTTACTAATTCTACATCATAGAAGCTTTTGATCCATGGGTTAATAAGGAAGGTTAATAAAATTTTCCTCAACAATATATTATTACAGAAAATATCACTTGTATTTTTCTGATTATATGGGAAACTACTTGGGATTTATTTAATTTTGCTTCTTTAAATGGAGATATTGGTTGATATAAATTCCCTCCCCTCAGGAGCAAATGCTGTGTTTTCTTGTGCCAAGACCAAAAATTTGACTTAAGTAATTCAAACTTCCAAGTCCAAAATTTAAGAAACTTTCTTTATAATTTCTTGAGGCTGCATGATGGTCATGTAGCCTGATATAGAATCAACTTAGGTGTTTTATCAGGAGTTATTTTTCATAATGCTGTGGAAGAAAAAATAAGCCAAATTAGCTAGTGTGGGTATAAAAGAAAATGAATTTTGAGTGTAAAAAATTAATATTTGCTGTTTCAAAGAATTAATATTTCTTGTAATTAAAGTGCCTTTAATATCTTCTATCACTATTATTTTTTCAAAGTAGCAATATGTAGTATGCAATATTTTATATAATCTTGAACATTTTTTAGAACTTGACTATTAACACAACAGATATTTAACAAACTTTTTTCATTGAATAGTGACTGTTACCTAAGCATTTTGTGCTTTTTTATAAAATTTTCTTTAAAAAATTTCACTATTTACAGAATATCTCTGAGAAGTTTTCTTTTTTCTCAATTATGGCATAGAGCAGGTGCTGTTGAAGGAAAAGGATAGAAATAGTTATAGTGCTTTTATGAAAGAATGATAGTAACTTCCAATTAATCTCAGCAATTCTTATTTAAAACTTTCTGGGGTAAATATCTTGGCAGAATATAGTGATTCTACAGCTTTAAACAAACAACTATGTATACTTTGCATTATTTATGCTCTATATTATAACAGAGCTAAGAGATCATTAGCAATTTCCACCAGGTAAAAGAAATGAGGGGTAGAAGTTTTGTAGGGGAACCATAGAAATTTACCTTTGCATTTTATCCCTAAACATATTTCCAGCTTGCAGTTTCTATCATGACCATGTGATGTTTTTATAAACAGAAGAAATTAGTTTATAAAGTAACAGAAAAACTACATAAGCATCGATTTGAAGACCTTCAAATAAGTTAATGCATTATTATAAGTAATCATAATCATTGTGGGATTTGGGCCATTTTGGTACACTGAATTGTAATTTAAAAATTAAACAAGGGTAAATAAAACCAATATGTGCTAGCATATATTAACTTGAAACTTACGTGGTAAATATTCAATTTTTTAAGGGAAAAGGGAATTGAATACATAAGCAAATATGTTTCTGCATAGGGTCACATTCAGACAGTAACAACTAAGATTTATTTAAATTATATAGGCTAAATTTATTTTGTATTAAGGTATACCGTTTAAGGAGGTAACGTTAATATTCTTATTTAAAAGATTATGATTTTAAAATCACAGAAACATTGTTATATTTATTCCTTTCCAGTAGAAACTCTTTGTCAGACCAGGTAATGCGATTCTCATTCATTCTTTCACTGAAGAATTATTTTCTAACTTTCATTATGTGCCTGTCAGTTGCTAACAGCTATTAAAATTTACATATTGAGGAATAATATACACCTTCTTCCTTCAAGGTACTTAGTATTGAGACAGCACATTAAACTCTAAATATGAGATAATACAAGGCAGAAAAAGGTAAGGTGCTGCTCTAGTTTGCTAGCTGCCGGAATGCAACACACCAGAGACGGATTGGCTTTTAATAAAAGGGGATTTATTTTGTTAGTTCTTCAGAGGAAAGGCAGTTAACTTTCCACTGAGGTTCTTTCTTACGTGGGAAGGCACAGGATGGTCTCTGCTGGCCTTCTCTCCAGGTCCCTGGGTTCCAACAACTTTCCCCAGGGTGATTTCTTTCTGCATCTCCAAAGGCCTGGGCTGAGCTGCGAATGCTGAGATGAGGTATGCTGAGGTATGCTGAGCTGCTTGGGCTGTGCTACGCTGAACTCTTTCATTTAAGCACCAGCCAATTAAATCAAGCATCATTCATTACACGCAGGCACGCCTCTTAGCCGACTGAAGATGTAATGAGCAACAGATGAGGTTCACGTACCATTGGCTCATGTCCACAGCAACAGAACTAGGTACATTCACCTGGCCAAGTTGACAACTGACTCTAACTACCGCAGGTGCCTAAGGAGACGTGTGGGACGAACTATCAGCTTTCACTGAATTGACATCCCAAATCCTTCTGAAGACTCAACAATGGTTTCAATATGAAGGTTAAATTTTGAAGTTTCAAACGAGGACGATTCTTTTAATCATTATCACAAATGTCTGAGATGTTTTAAACAGTTGTTCCCATAACTGAAATCTGTAATTCAAATTGGGCTAACACAATTCCTCGACCACACTGGAACTATTTGTCAAGTGTTTTCTTCACTTAGCTCCTAAGTTTTTTATCCTTACCTGTATTTGTTGATTTCCTTTTCTCCAGAAAGACGCCTGGGAGACTGGAGATGGATGTCTACAACAGCACCTCCATGAAGGAGTTTGTCCTCATAGGGCTCTCTCATCTCCCCGAGGTGCGCTATCCTCTTTTTGTGGCTTTCGCTGTCATCTATCAGGTCACCTTACTGGGAAATGGGGCCATTCTCCTCGCCATTGGAACTGAGAAGAAACTGCACACACCCATGTATTACTTCCTGGCAAATTTGTCCCTCTTAGACATATTCTGCCCCTCGACTACTGTTCCCAAGATGCTTGAGATTCTCCTGACTGAGAAGCAAAGCATTTCTTTTGTTGGGTGTGCTTTGCAGCTTTACTTTTTGGTGGCCCTGGCAGGGACAGAGGTCTTCCTGTTCTCTGTCATGGCTTACGACCGGTATGCGGCCATCTGCTGCCCCCTCCGCTATGCCCTGGTCATGACTAAGGAACGCTGTGCCCAGCTGATGGCGGGGACCTGGGCAGCAGGGTTTCTTAATTCCCTCCTGCATACGGTGTTGACATTCCGCCTGTCTTTCTGTAAATCCAATCGGGTGAATCAGTATTATTGTGACATCCCACCGGTGGTGGCCCTCTCCTGCTCTTCCAGGTTTGTGGCAGAGATTGTTATTTTAGTGGCAGGGTGTGTTTTGGGAGTCCCAGCCTTTTTGAACACCGTCATTTCTTACATTTACATCGTATCCGCCATCTTAAAGATCCAGTCAGCCCAAGGGAAGCACAAAGCCTTCTCTACATGTACTTCTCACCTCCTTGTAGTCTGCCTGTTTTATGGGACAACGATATTTACCTACATCCAACCCCCCTCCAGTCAGCACTCCCCGGCCAGAGACAGGCTCATAGCAATGCTGTATGGGGTTATTACCCCAATGCTAAACCCCATTATCTACAGCTTGAGAAACATGGAAGTTAAAGGAGCACTCAAAAGTGCTTTATGTCACAAAACATGTTTAAAGCTCACATAAAATCGACCCAATTAGTTTGTGCTCCACTGATATTGAATTCATAGGGAGAATTTGAAAAAAAAAATCATAGAAAAATCACTATATCTACATATCTATCAATATAGATTCAAGTTCCCAAGAATATTCAGAAATCACACACTCACGTGCACATGCAGACATATACCTAGAGTTATGTCTGTGCATAACTTTACCTCTATCTATTGGGAACGGAAAATATTATCACCCAAAATGGACCATAGCCATTTCTATGACAATACCTATATCGATCTATATCTGTATTTGTATTTGTCATCATATCATTTGATTGTTTATATCATTTACATCTGTATCTGTTTTTATTTATCTATATCAAATTATCTGTAGATAATAATCTGTCTTAGTTTTAATTGCCTACTTATCTATCCTCACATGCTTCAACTTTATCATTATATTCTTCCCCTTCTCTCCCCATGTTTCCACTTATATTTATCCACATTTCATGATTTTCAGTGAACACATCCAGTCTCATATCCACCTGTTTCTTCAAACACAACACTTATTTGCTCTATTTCCCATCTTAGATATCAAATTTATTTTAGTATATATAATTATTATATTGACATTAACATGATCAAAACTAAAATTGTCATCTTCCAACATTCACACACAGTCACAACTCTTTTTATCAGATACCCTGTATTTTCTTGTTTCTCCTTTTCCGAGTATTTTGATAAAATCACTGAAATTACCCTCTGCTTTGTCTTGAAGTTCATCACTTGTATTCAGTGTGACTAGAAACCTCTCATTTCTGACTGCGGATTACCCACCATTCTCATTTGATTTTCTAGTCCTGTCACCTCTATAAATTCAAAATCTACTTTCTGGATCACTGCCTATATAATTCTACTATTTAAGACAGCAACAATGTGTAATTTTATCTATAATATATGCCAAGCCTGAAGAATAAATATTCTTACTGCTTCCTAAAAATAGTGCCCAGTCTGGCGATCACATTCATTTGTGTTCTGTTAAAACAGGCAATATCCACCTACTCTTCGTTTCCCGATTATTCAAACCCTCTCTTCTTCTCTTAGCCACATTCTGTTCTTCTTTTATGACTTAGTGCAGTTCTTATATTACTCAAAGATGTACTGTGCTCTCCTCCTCTGATATTTGAGTCATTTCTGAAGCTTTATAACATAATAACCATGTCATGTGTAGCTTTGCCTCAAACGTTAGGGGCAATAAACACTTAGACTTGCCATGCTTTGTGATCAAGTACATTTTCCAAAGCAATATCCCAATGTGTATCTTCAAAAATTTTTGAGAGTTTCCTAATAATTGTTGATCAAATATCTTTTACTGAGTGATTGACAGAGTGGAAAAATCCCTGTAGACTTGAAGAAAGAAATGAAATCATAGTCATACATATTGATATTATATTTGTTTTATGCTTTCATTTTATTTTCTACAGATGTTTAAATGTAACATGTAAGAATCAAGTAAAGTTCTCATTGTATAGCTCATACTATGGAATTTGTTCAATGAAATGGATAAAATCGAGGAAGAGCTTAAAAACCAATTGTTCAGGGCGGTGTGATGGTGGCTCAGTGGCAGAATTCTCACCTGCCAAGCCAGAGACCTGGGTTCGATTCCCGGTTCCTGCCCATGTGAAAAAAAGAAATTGTTCAGCTTAGATACCTGAAACTCAAATATTTATTTTATATTTCATCACTAATTTTAATGAGTTTTCTTTAATTAGAGAAGTTGTGGGTTTATACTACAATCATGCATAAAATATAAGACTATAATATACTACCATATAATATCCTGTATTGGCATGCAACATTTGTTACAGTTGATGATAACACATTTTAATAATTGTAATATTAACTGTGATTCATGGTTTAACGTAGAGGTCATTGTTTATATAGTGTAGTTCCAAGGATTTTTAAAAATGCTTTTTAAAATTCTGTTATAATATATGTCTGACATTTCCTCATATAATCACAGTCAGATATATACTGCAGTGCTGTTAATAATATTCACAAAGTAAACTGAATTTTATAATGGTGTTATATCTGCATTACCCAAGGCCCTATGAAACCTAATTTTTTTGTCAGAAACAGGGCATTTTTCATTAACTGAGACAGAAGTTAAGTCTTGATATGGCCAAGATGGGAAGAGATTGTATGAAAATGTTAAATAAATATATTGTAGCATTTTATATACTTTCTACAGCACAGACTTTTAGTTGAATAGTAATATTTCTAAAATAATAAGTTTGATCAATCATGGTAATTCTAGGTTATTCTTATTAAGAAAGATGTCTTTGAAATACAAGTAGAAGGGATTTTTTTCCATTGAAATATGAGTAAAACCAGGATTTCTCTCTGGTTCCATGCTGATATATATGGGGAAAACTGTGCAGAACTTGAGATCTTAAAATCATGATCTATTTAAGCTAAATGAGATTGGTGAGATGGACATGAACTAAAATTACATTGGTCACCTGACCGATAAGCCCCTTTTCTGACTGATGGGCCTCAGGTGTCAGGTATGTTTCCTCAGGGGAGGTGTTTGCTGGTTTATGAAACACAACAGGGTTAATCTCTTCAGATTATTTAGGAATAACCAGCAAACATCATTATACTTTTTAACTCCACAAGCATTTGAGTTGCTGTATTGAGTTTTGATGCATTGCATATCTCTATTGCCATCCTATGCCATGGTCTATTAGTGCCATCTTGATTGTTGGAAATAGAGATATCATTGCCTTTGTATCTAATTGGGTTTGATAATCAATTCTGAATACCCTAGAACTCACTCAGAAATCTTATCCTTAGGATTTTGTTTCTCAAAAAAACATTCCTGATACCAAATCTGTCTTTCTCAGCTTTTTACATCTAGGGAAAGAGATGTAAAAATAAGAGATTTTTAATAGGAATTGACTCACATGACTATGGGAATATGCAAGTGCAGATTTCATAGTGTAGGCTTCAAGCTGAGAATTCCTATGAAGGTTTGTGATGAATTTCCTAAGAAAAGCTGGCTGGCAGAAGTAGAGATGGAAATTTTACCTCTACTGCTTGTTCAACTTCCTAGGTTGCTCAAATAAATTCCACGAAACAAGTGTGCTAAAATATGGGAATTTGTTTGAGGTTTGAGGCTGGGAAAAATTCCAAATAAAGTCATCATCAAGGTAATGTTTTCTTGCTAAAGATAGCAGCATTCTGGGACTGGCTGCCAGTGAGTCTTGCTCTCTCCTTTCTCTTCTGGGATCTATTGATGTTCAGATACTTGCTTCTTGCTTCTTCTCTTTCTTCTCTGGATTTCATTCTGCTTATAAAATAATCCAGGAGTAGGAGAAAGACAAATTCTGAATAAAGTGAGCCACACCTTAACTCAAGTAGCTTCATCATAAATTCCTACTTTTAATGGGTCAACACCCACAGGAATGGATTAAATCTAAGAACATATTTTTTTCTGGGGTCATACAGCCTCAAACCACCATACTGCTTAAATAATCACTTCTCATTTTAAGGTCTTCAGATCACTTGATGAAACTTCTCTCATTGTTGAGGGCAATTACCTCAGTATATTGTAGATACCAGAGGCCATAGAGGCAATCAATTTACTGAATATTTAAGTTGATGAAATATCCTCATGATAACAATTGATCAAGCGTGCTTGCTAGATCAAACAACTGTACACCATAAGCTAGCCAACACATGACCTTAACCACCACAATCCCCTGTAAAGATTTACAGTCTCATTCAGAGATTTCCCTTTTCACTTTCTTCTATATTCCCAGTCTGTTCCCAGTTCTAAAAAGCAACTATTAGTGTATTTATTTTTCTTTTATTTTAACTTATGTTCATTTTTGCTGTTCTAAACCTTTATATAAATTACATCATGCAGTGGTCACTGTTTTGATCAAGACTCATTTTTCAAATTCAAAAAAATAGTTTTGAGATCCCATCATATAATTGGATGTGTATCCAATTATAAAATTGGATAAAGAATAAAAGAATATTGATTCTTTTAAATGGTGCATAATAGAATATTTTATAAACATGCTTTTGTATGTTCATCAAGTTACTTTGAGGTTTACCACTTTCTAGTCATTATAAATACAGCTACTATCAATCTGTTTATGCAGTTTTCTTTGGGTATAATTTCCAGTCCCATTGTTAAAATAATGAATGGTGATATTGATTTAAACATTGGGTGATTAGTTTTAGAAGAAACAGCTTGATGCTTGGAAAAGTTTACAAAGCACTACCACAAAGATGAATGGGAGATCAGGATAAACAGTCTCATAACCACAATTTCATGTTGCCAGACTTTTAATTTTAGAAATTAAAGAGGTAATTGGTAGAATATCATTGTGTTTCTATCAGCATTTCCCTAGAGAGTCAACCAAAGTTGATGACGTACTGCACTATCAAATGACACTCCATTAACTTAAAAAGACTTTACCTAGGGTATATTATCTGACTGTGATGGTATTCAATTACATAATGACAATTTTACATTAATAACATGCATTTGAACAGTCCGTGTTTCAAAAAGAAATCACAAATGGAGATCGAGTTTTCCCAGCACTATTTGTGGCAGAGGCTAATGGTTTTGATGGCAGTGCAATATCGTGACCACAGACAGCAGCACTGAAATATGTATATATGGATTTGATTAAATGGTGAAGTTTTATATACATGGTAACAGAATAAAAATTAAAATAAAATTTGTGGAACTACACTACACAGTGAACCTTAAGTTAAACCATGGACTCCAGCTAACAGTACCATTATAAAAATGTGTTCTCTTCAATTGTAACAATTGCAAGGTGTTGGTGGTGAGGTGATGTATGGGAATCCTGCATTTTATGCATGATTGTTCTGTAAACCCACAACTTTTTAAATGAAGATAAAGAAGAAATCACAGGAAAATTCCTAATATATTTTGAATTGGATGAAGAAAGATTTAAAGACAATAAACAACATTTTCAACCAAAAAGAATACTTAGTAATGAAGAGTAAAATGAACCCACAGTAAGCAGAAGGAAGAAAATAGCAAAGGAAAGTGTGAAAGTAATGTTATAGAAAAAAGACAAACAAAGTCAAAATGTGTCAATAAAAAAAGGGTTTCATTGAAAAATCAACCAGAATGATAAATTTCTACTTATTTATCAGGAATAAAAGAGAATACAGGCACATGATTAATATAAGGAATGAAATATGGGATTTTACTGCCAGACAGACTGCAACTAATCACACTTTTGTGTTTGGCAAGTATTCTCTTGAAAATGGATGTAATTAAAACAACAAACAAAGTTAGTTCTAATAATAAAATTTGTTTCACATGAAAATTAGTATTTTAGAAGATTTGTATCTTCCTCATGAATTTCACACCTTCCCAATACTTGAAGTGCTGTCTGAAAAGAATGTTGGTGATATAAATATCTGATTAATTTGCATATTGCATGGTGAAATGTGTCACTTTTGGAAGACCTGCATCATTCTATGAATTAATATGTTCCAGATGAACAAAACATGATGTAAAGATTTATTTGTGGGAACAAACCCAACCAAAGTGGTAAATATATATATATATTATATATATATATTATATATATATATTATATATATATATACATATATATATATATAGAGAGAGAGAGAGAGACTTGAAATGCTTCAAGAAAGCACATGGAAATGTGTTTAAGACAAGTACCTTTAAAATTTAAGTTTTCTTTGAAAAATAATAGATTATGCTATAGGAAAATAAGTCTGGACAAAATGCTACAAATACACTAATTATCAACACTGCTTTATTTGATAGAATTATGATTTCAGAGGTAGTTAAATAGAAATGAAATGTGTTTCTTATATATTGGCTAATAATTAAAGAATTTAAGTTATAGGTGATTAGTATGGTTTCTTAATTAACAAGCAAATTCAAAATTTTTAGGGAACACATATTGATGAAATTGTTTAAAAAATTATGTGCCATTACAATTCAATTTTTTGACAGTAACTTTAAGAAATGAATAAATTGAATGAATATTTGATCACTCTGTTGAAAAATGTTTAACATTAAATTTCAGTAATATTCAACAGCGTACTCTGGCTAATATATTGTTAACAGGAGGGGAAGCATTTGTTGTGTTTCAAATCACATTCAGATTTCTGCTCATTACAAAAATAACCTTGATGTAAAAATTCCAGCATCCTAGAGTCTTACCACGTTTCTCTCTGATTAAAACAAACAAACAAAAAAAACCTTTTCTTCTGTCTTACAAGGAATCACTATCTGATTGGAAATGCAGGATAATAGCAAATGTATCAGAAATGAAAAAAATAAATCTTAATTTGCACTGTTCAAAATATCAGATGTCCCTTCTGTGATGGTTCTCTCTGAATTGTGCCTTTAAAAAAGGATTAGAGTGTCCCAATTAATTAATGCCAAACCTGGTCACTTGAACTTCTTTGGCCAGTGACATGTGAGCCACATAGAAGTACAGACTTCAGAGATACATAAAAAGACATCCTTCTGTTGCAAGAAGTAATAACTTTCCACATAGAGGATGCTCTAATGGACTTGGCATAGGATGTGGATGATGTGGAGCATGGCAAAAAGACAAGGCACCTTGTCATAAATGAAAAACAATCTTTGTTGCTTTTAGCATAAAGATTTTTATTTTATTGGTTATTACAACCTTAGCTAGTCTTAGCTGATTGAAGCAATGACAAATGGTTTCCAAAGCACCTTTACATAATTTTATACAAGTCAAACAATATATTTTGTCACTTCCTTACTCCAAATCATCACCAGCAATTAATGCTTTCAGATTTATTTTTTCCAATCTACTGGATTTGTGGCAATTTTGCTTTGTGGTTATATGTTTTATTTTCCTTCAATACTAATGGTGCAGAACATATTACCATGTATAAAATAAGATATCTGTGCATGCTGTCCTTTGAAATCCATTTCTGAGCATTTCTTTGTTTTTAGAAAAAGGAATTCTTCATCTTAATGCTGCCAAATTTACAAATATATTCTATTATGCAAAAATGTTTATCTTGTCCACTAGACTTCTGGTTTTTCCTCTTAAATATCCTCTTTATTCTCTTCATTCCAAATAATTCTTCCTTAAAGTGTTACATATATCTTCCACATTATTACAATGCTCTGTTTTCACATTTTAATTTTATAATTCACTTTGTTTATATTTTATGTAGGTTTCAAAATAGGAATAAAATTTCATATTTTATATGTATAAATATTAATTATATCAATTTTCTGGTAACATATACTGAAATATACATTCTATTCTTGATGCAATATCAAAACAGTTTTGTCATTTTTGAGTATTCCTGCATACTGTACCCTTTTGCATTAATTATCTGGGTTTTGCCCAATGCTGCAAAGCTTCCTTAAACATATAGCCATATGTCTGTTAAAGAAATCATTCTTTGTCCTCCTAAGATGTGTTGATTTTCTATGGGTTTCATAAGAATGCTAGGGCTTTTTAATTTTTTATAGAAGAAAATTAAACTTTTTAGTTTTTACAGAAGAAAATCTGAGTTTTTATTTAGGTGTAATTTAATAAAAAATATAATTGATGTCTTCATGCAATTGACACTTCAAATCCATAAATATAATCTAGCTTTCAATTAATTTAGTATTTTAATATCTCAAATAAGTTTTAATTTTCTCCACATAGTCTGATAAGCTTATGCTATACATATATGTATGTAAAATATTTATATGTGTATATTCACACATATCATTTTGTACTAATGCTAATTCTCTTGTAAAATTTCATTTTCTGTCACAATTGATATGTTTATAATACTTGTTATAGAAATGCTAATTTCTATAGCATTTTCATAGTAATTGCTTAGATTTTTTGGATTTTTTTCCTTTAATGGAGACATTCTACATTTTCAGAACAATCATGCATAAAATACAGTATTCCCTTATACTACCCTACTGTAGTATACTACACCTTGACTTAATATGGAACATTTTAAAAAATTGATGATAGTGCATTTTAAAAATTGTACTATTAACAATAGCCCATGATTTAATTTGGGGTTCCCTGTTGATATAGTGTAACTCAATGGATTTTTAAAAAAAATTTATTCTGTTGTAATATATAAAATTTAACATTTTCCCTTTTACTCAAATTTGAATATATATTTTAGTGTTGTTAATTATGTTCCTAATTGCAATTACCTTCACCAACATCTATTACTGAAACACCTTCATCATCCAAAAGAAACACTGTACATTTTATGCCTTAACTTCCCATTTTCTATCCACACACCATCCCCTGGTAACCTCTATTCTACATATTGACTTATGAATTTGCTTTTTCTAAGTATCTAATGTCAGTGAGAAAATGCAATTTTTGTCCTTTTGTGTCTGGCTTATTTCACTCAATGTGATGTCTTCAAAGTTTATTCTTGTTGTCTCATGTGTCAGGACTTCATTTGCTTTATGGCTGAATAATATTCTATTGTGTACACATACCACATTTTAAAAATTTATTTATCAGTCGATGGACACTTGGGTTGCTTCCATCTTTTGGCCATTAGGTATAATGCTGCTATGAACATTGGTGTGCAAATATTTGTTCAAGTCCCTGCTGTCAATTATTTGGGTATATGGTGGTGGGATTGCAAGGGTTTATGGGTTTGCAAGGGCTTCTATACATAACTTTCTGAGAAACTGCCAAACTGTCTCACAAAGAGATTGAACTATTTTCATGGCTACCAGTACTAAATGAGTGTTCTTATTTCATTCAGCCTCTAGAACACTTGTTATATTCCATTAAAAAAAATAAATAACAGTGATTTTAATAGACATAAAATGGTATCTCATTGTGGTTTTGATTTGTATTTCCCTGATGGTTAATGATGTTGACCATCTTTTCATGTGCTTTCTGGCCATTTGTACATCTTCTTTGGAAAGATGTCTATTCAAATATGTTCCTCATTTTTTACTTGGGTTGTTTGTCTTTTTGTTGTTAGATTGTAGGATTTCTTCAAATAGCCTGGATAGTAATCCTTTATCAGTTATGTTGTGCTGAAATATTTTATTCCATTTTGTTAGCTGTCATTTTACTTTCATGATAAAGTCCTTTGCAGTACAATTTTTAAATTTTGATGTGATAAATGGATCTGTTATTTTTTTTTTCTTTTTTTGCTTGTGCTTTGTTTATAAGTCTAAAAAAAATTGCCTAACATAAGACCCTGGATAAATCCCAGAGTGATTTGAACAGTGAATAAAATAGTATTTGCAAAGTCCTCTTGAGGGAATGGTGAGAAAATCTCCCCATTTGGAGAAGGCTGATATTCTCGCAAGCAGTGAGGACAACAAAATCAATAAGCCGAACCCTCAATCTGAGGGTTTGTTCATATGAAAATTATCCCTGTAAAGGATAGGCTAAGCCTACTTAAAATTAAGCCAAAGTGTCACCCCTAGAGAACCTCTTTTGTTGCTCAGATGTGGCCTCTCTCTCAGTCAGTGCAGCAAGCTAACTCACTGGCTTCCCCCTCTCTACATGGGACATGACTTCCAGGGTTGTAAACCTCCCTGGCAGCATGGGACAGAAATCCTAGAATGAGCTGGGACTCAGCATCAAGGGATTGAGAAAACTTTCTTGACTGAAAGGGGGAAGAGAGAAATAAGACAGAATAAAATGTCAGTGGCTGAGAGATTTCAAACAGAGTCAAAAGTTTATCCTGGAGGTTATTCTTATGCATTATATAGATAACCCTTTTTTAGTTTAAGGTGTATTAGAGAGGCTAGAGGCAAGTGCCTGAAACTGTAGAGCTGTGTTCCAGTAGCCATGTTTCTTTAAGATGATTGTATAATGACATAGCTTTCACAAAGTGACTGTGTGATTGTGAAAACCTTGTTCTGATGCTCCTTTAATCTATGCTATGGGCAGAAAAAAAACTCATCCATGTTGTTGGGTGTACCTTCCAAAAATTGAATGATATTTTACACATATTTATATAAAATATATTTTACTAGATAAAACAAGAAATTTATTACTCCCACTTGGTAGTTCTTGGGGGCTTTGATATTAAGTCATACATAATTCAATAAATACCAGGAATCTTCTTAATCTCAGTGACCAATTTAGCACCACCTCTGCAGGGATCTCATTACCAGGTGTTGCAGGTCTACCAGCCATGAAGTCACTGGTAATAAAGGTTTGAATAACCACAGATCTGGTATGAAGGCTGTTTTTGAAGTGGGTTCCTATCATAATGTAAAGGTGTTCAAATCACTGGCATCTGGCTGATTTTCCCAGCGTACCCTGACTCCCGGAGAATGTTATGGGCCTCAGAATCAGTTTGGCGTAAAGTACTGAGCACTCCATATCAAGAAAGTGGCTGTAATATCTGTGGGAGGTTCTTTAACTGGTGGACTAAATATATAGACAACTCTGTTAATGTTGTGACACATTTGAGGTATAAGTCTAGCTAGAAAAATAAGAGATTCCCAGTCAGGCTCATCTTTACTGGCGATTCCACACATATAATCCTAAGAACGACAATCACCCTGCATGCCTGTAGTTTTAATTGCAGCAGGAAGGCATTCAGAGAGTGAAGTGTCATAATTTGCACCAACTTCTCCTGACCCTCCCCTGTCCTACAGGCTTTGACTCTCTGTAACAGTGTATGTGGCTTCTTAACACTTGCAGAAAAAACAGCCACTATTTTCAAAATATTGTTGCTTTCAGGAAAGTCCTTACAAATAAAATGGTCTTTGGTGCATATAACTCCGATTGCCAGGCCAGGACCTGTAAATGGATACTTGGAAACTAACGCTTCTGGAAGTGCAAGTTCTCTGCCTAAAATTCTCACAAAGTTTCTATTACTTTTCCCTCTTCTCTCAATTTTCTGATAAGCTCTGTGTCATTATGATGGGTTTTGATGAATTCAGTTTTGCCACTTGCAACAAGGGATGCACTTTTAATTAGATCAGGCCTTAAAGTACCTGGGGCAAGGAAAACTCCTCCAGTTTCAGGTTCATTTCTCTGATTACTTCAATCTTAACGAAAGTATCCCCAATGACTTTTCTGTTCTCTTCACTCATATGTAATGTTTGCTAATCCTTTTCATGGTGTTGTGTCTTCATCTGATATTGGTAGTTGTTATTTCATTGTAGAAAGAATGAGCTGTGTTTATCACTTTGAACTGAATTCCAAGCTTTCTGAGGGCCTCTTCTGCAGACCACCTCTCTCTTTTTATCATATAGCCATTATTAATGTGCACAGCAATAGTTTGATCTTGACTGAAAGCACAATTCAGCAAGGCCATGCAAACTGTTGATTCTACTCCACGACTACGTAAAACCAAAACTTTTGATGTTCTTATGCTCACTTTGCTCTCTCAAATGCACTCAAGTTCTCTATTCTGCACAGTGAAGGTCCAGCTGCTCCAAGCTACATCCTAGAGTTAATTCTTCAGTATGACTTTGCCATTTTCTGTAAGGCCAACTTCAGGGTGGAACTGGGCCGGTATAATCATTTAGTTTCATTTGCTATACCTCCTACAATGTTTCCAGAATGTACCACAACCTTGAATCCATCAGCTACTTTGTCTACACTATCTCCATGCATAAGCAAAACAAATTCTTCCTTCTGAAGGCCCCTGAATAAAGAGCAAGTGTTATCCACACTATTGTTGAAGACTCCATCTTCTCTAACACTTTTTTTTCCCCCAAAATACCTTATTCATCATCTGCATGCCATAGCAAATTCCAAGGACAGGCTTTGCCAATAATGAATGTTACTGGATCAAACCAGAGGGCATCTTCTGCATAGACAGAATTGGATCTTCCAGAGATGATAATAGCACAGAATTCTTGCTCTTTGATGGCAAATGCTGGTGTTTCCAAGGGGAAGATTTCTGATTGCACAAACAGTTCCCTCACTTTCGGTCTATGACTTTTCAGTACTGAGCACGATCATCCAAAATGACAACAGCTCTTTCACAGCGTTGGTGGCCATCCCGCGTGCTCCAGCCTGGAGTCTGCATTGCACCGAGGGAGCTATCCGGGCCAGGGCCGGGGCTGCTACTGTGTTTAAGAGAGTAGGAGAATCGGCAGGAGAACGCCGGAGGGGTGGACACCGTGCACTGGGGCTAGGCAGGAGGCCTGGTGGAGGACCCCACCAGCGCGGGAAAGGGCCGGCCGCCCGTGAAGCACCGAAGGGAGCAGCAGCCGCGGAACGCAGGCCCCAGGGCCGCCGCAGAGACCAGCCGCGGGCACGCTGCCCCTAGTCCCTGCTTCTGCCCAGGCTGGCCACTGAACAATATTATATTTTACACTAATTTCACAGTTTATATATTTTTCTTTGTTGGACCCCAGCTCCATTATCACTTTTAGAATGAATAAAGCTCCAATATTCATGTACTAGTTTCTCTTAGATGTATGCGTTGTTTTCTTGGGTGCGTACTGAAGACTGGATTCACCAGCTCATAAAATAGGTGTTATTTCATTTGTAAGAAACTGGTCACCTCTTTGTGAGCAGTTCGTGAGAAGTTGAATTGAGCATAATCTGAATGTTGCCAGAGTTGTTGAAATGTAGAAATTCTGAGGTCTGCAGTAGCATATCACTGGGATAAATTAGCATTTTCCTTGAGAGATAGATGACATACTGAGTTATTAAACAGATGTCCATGAATCTTAAAGGATTTAATTTCACAGAATATTGTTACATTTATTTTAAGTTGTTTATGATATGAATTTCTGTGTTTTTTATTGGCTCTAGAGAAAATAATTATTTTATTGCAAATTAATAAATATGTTTCAAGTCTGTGTTTTTCATCTTTTCTCATTTTTCTACTGTTTTGCTACTTCATCTTTTTCTTCCTTATTTCAAGAAATTCTTTCCTATTTAAGATTCTGAAAATATGTTCTAAATTAGCATATATATTTTCACATTTTTAATTTAATCACCTTGGATTTGGTTTTGCATTGATGATGTCAAATAGGAATAAAATTACATTTTTTCCCAATTTTATAAATTGGTCTGGTAACAATTTGTAAAATAGACATGCTATTCTTCTGAAGTGATATGTTCCAAATATATTTGAAATATATATAGTTTTTTCAAATATTTCTTTGTAAACTTTATCCTGTTGCATTGTTTACTTGTCTATTTTTGTCCCATTCTATAATGTTTACTTACTGTTATTTTATAGCAACACATGTTGTCCCTTAAGTAAATCCTTATAACTTTTTTCTCCTAAGACATATTTACACTATTAGGGTTTCATATGAACTTTAGAGCCTACATATCAATTTTTGCAGAAGAAAATGTGCTGGGATTTTTATTCAGACATCATTTAATACATGAATATAACTGACATCTTTGTAGTGTCATGCTTCCCATTTCATAAAGACAAGTTCTTTAACGTCTTTCAATGAAATGTAAAGTGTTCACCACATGACCGAGTATATCTCTATTACATATTTGCATATATATGCATTTATATATATATAATTATATAAATATCATGATATTTTCAATTGTATTTTATACTTTTTACTAGTTAATACATACTAGATATTTCTTAGTGAGATTTTTCCATCTGCTTTCTCAAGCCCTTTTCTAGTATCTCCAACACATCTGTACCGATTTTTTGACTTCCACATTAGAAATTGTATCTCCTGCAAATGGCAGTCCTTTTACTTTTCAAATTCTTATACATTTAATATTCTTTTCTCACCTCGCTATGTTGCTTTGTAAAGGTAGTGAAAGTGGTCTTGTTTGGTTTCCTGATCAAAGGCTGCTTTCATCATGGATGTTTTAAATTCTAAAATGTTTGATTTAGGATACTTTCATCTTTAGTGTTACTTTTTCTCATAATTAGGATTTTTGTGGTTCTTGTCTTAGAATTTTTTTTCCCTCACGAATCAGTATTTTATTGTAAGAGAAAAAATTTTCCCTCCCTGACGATGATCATATTATATAGGTCTCCCGTAAACTCTGTCATAGAATACTATATTCAGTTTTTAAACAATGTACATTTCTGAGATAAATATAACTAAGTTATGTAGTATTGCATATTGATATAGCACTCCAGTATTTTTGTAAAAAGTTTATAGATACATGTTAATTTATTTTACATTATAGATACATGATATAGATACATGTTAATTTATTTTCTCTAATTTCTTGAAGATATTGTCATCAAATTCAATTTATCCAGCAATCCTGCTCAGACAGATACATCTTCTTTTACATTTGGGATGTTTACTTTTATTGAATTATGGAAAAGAAAAAGGTTGTCCTAAATTCAATGTTCTTTTCAAGTGGAAAAATCATATTACTCTTCATTCACGTAGTAGCCTAAGGCAGAGCAAGAAGCAATGAGTCTAATATTTGGTATTTCTGACTTTTTTTGGTCCTTTAATCTGATTAACATATTTCATATTAACTAATTCCCTTTTTAGATCCCACTTTATTTTTGCATTTTGAAATATCATGGTTCAGTATATAAGTTTTTATTTAAGCTCTGATTTCTCATTTCAAGTGGAAAATTCCCCTCCTCTTTAGCAATATTAATTTGTAATGTTCTTCCTTCTCTTTCTCTCTTTTATTATTCTTTCCAGATATTATCTCAATCCCTTTTTATGTATCTTTTTTCTTCTGTTTTCCGTATATTACATTATTATTTCTTTAGATCTGTAAAGTTTCTCTATAATCACTTCTTTTCATATGTTTGATTTATTTAAAAACTTGTATATGTAAAATGTGAAAGATATATTGTTTTCTTGTTATTCCATTTGTATTTTACTATTCTTTGTTCATATATGTATGCATATATATTATCTATACACACGCATATACATATATGCATATACACATGTACATAAATGATTCTCAGATTCTACGGAGTCTATTGCATTGGGTTTTATGTTTCTATTAATATTTTTTCATTGGTGTTGACAGATGTATAGATGTGTTTTTGTTTGTGGATGTATTTTCATTAACCTAGTTACTCTAAATAATCTTTTTATGTTTAAGACAACTGTGCTGCATGTATCCCTGTGATTTGTGGCATTTGTAAGGAATTTCTTTTCTAAGACAGTTATATATGTAATCACTTGGCAGAAATGACTTGATGGTAATAGTAAGGAGAGATATGAATGCCCCCCACATCATAAAAACCCATTCAAAAGAATAAGAAGAAGAGGGAGAAGCCCTCTGTATTCCTCTTCTTTTCTTTTCTTTAATTTCATTTAGGGTAACATTGGATGCTCTTTGGATTTGGAATATTGATCTCATATTCACACTACATAGAGAAGAGTTGTCCTCTGAATGATATATCTATACATTTAATCTCTGTCTGTTATCATTTCAGTCTGTTTTCTACCAAGCAGTTCAGCATCTCATCCTTACTTGGTTTTTGATTTCCACATATTAATCATATGCTCATTGAACTTCACTTATTCACTAGTAATGCATTTGAAATCAGCAGAGAAAAATAAAATGGGTACATTACTAAAGCACCATAACCATCACCCACATACACATGCACACTTACATTCGCACACCATCTCACACACATATACATACTCTCAGACATGAAAGAAAGATAAGAAATGATATATAGGTAGGTAGATAGATGATATATAGGTAGGTAGATAGATTATATATATTAAGGATAAAGTATTGATTGGTGGATTTATTCATTTACAATTGTTAGGACATAACATGAGCAAGAAATTAAATTTTATTGTTCTAAATAAATGTAGTCATTTATTTAGACTACATTACTAAAATCACTAATATGGCATATAACAAAGACGTGAATAAAAATATGTGGATATCTGAAACACATAAATTATTACTGGTATACCAAAGAAATATTGTGGATTAAGTTATAGGCCACTGAAAAGAAGCCAAGGTCACAATAAAGTGAGTCACACAAAATTTTGATTTCCTACTGCCTATAAAATGTATGCTTAACACCATAGCATGAAATAGAATTAAGTTAATACAATGTATATAACTTAATTAAAACATTTTATTGATAAAAAATTTTAAATGTCATTCAAGCCTGCAGTGACTTGTATTCCTTTTGCTAGTGGATTCCTTTTGCTTGTACAAAGAGATGAGTGTTGTTTTTAATGCCTCCAAACACAGGCATGACTTCATGTTAATGGCTGATGACTGATCAGGGTCGTGGTTGCTGAAGGTTGGCTATGTAAAGCTTGGTTGTGGCAATTTCTTAAAATAAGACAGTAATGAAGTATGCTACATCGATTGACTCTTACTCTCATGAAAGATTTTACTTTTGCATGCAGTGTTGTTTCATAGCATTTACCCATAGTAGAACTTCTTAAAAAGTGGAGTCAATCTTCTCAAATCCTGCTGCTGCTTTTTCGACTAACTTCTAAATTGTAATCATTTCTAATATTCTAAATCATTTGTTGTCACTTCAACAATGTTCACAGTAGGTTCACAAGGAATAGATTCCATCTCAAGAAACCACTTCCTATGCTCATCTGTAAAAAAACAACTTCTCATCCATTAAAGATTTACCATGCAATTACAAAACATTTCAGTCATATCCTGAGGCTCTACTTTTAATTCCAGTTCTTGCTATTTCCACCACTGCTTCCACTGAAATCTTGAAACTCTCAAAGTAGTCCATGAGAAATGAAATCAACTTCTTCCTAACTCTGGTAAATGTTGATATTTTGATTTACTCCCATGAATCACAAATGCTCTCAATGGCATCCAGAATGGTGAATCCTTTCCAGAAAATTTTTAATTTACTTTGCCAAGATCCATAAGAAGAACAACAATCTATAGCTGCTATAGCCTACAAAATATATTTCTTAAGTACTGACTTGAAAGTCAAAGCTACACATTGATCCATGGGTTGCAGAATGGATGTTGTGTTAGCAGGCATGAAAACCACATTTATATCATCAGGTGAACCTGTGCATTGTCAATCAGTAGTAATATTTTCAACAAAATCTTTTCCCTGAGTTGTAGATCTCAACACTGGCTCTAAAACATTCAGTAAACTGTACTGAAAAAAATGTGCTGTCATCCAGACTTTGTTTTTTCCATTTATAAAGCACAGACAGTAAATTTAGCATAACTCTTAAGAGTCCTAAGATTTTTGGAACAATAAATAAATAGCGCCTTCATGTTAAAGTCACCAATTTCACTGGCACCTAACAAGAGAAGCACCATGTCCTTTGAAGCTTTGAAGTCAGGTATTGATTCCTTCTCTCTAGCTATGGAAGTCCTACATAGCATCTTCTTCCAATAGAACACCGTTTCATCTACACTGACAATCTATTGTTTAATGCAGCCACTTTCATCAATTATCTTAGTTAAAACTTCTGGGTAACTTGCTGTCCTTCTACATCAGCACTTGCTCTTTCGTCACACACTTTTGTATTATGTAGAAGGTGTCTTTATTTAACTCAAATGGGCAAATCCTCTGTTAACTTCCAACTTCTTCAGCTTCCCCAACTTTTTCAGTCTTCACTGTATTCATGAGAGATAAGAACTTGCCCTGGATTAGGTTTTGACTTAAGGGAATGTTGTGTTGATTTTTTCTTTTATTAAGTCCATTAATTTTTCTCCATTCAGCAATAAGTCTGTTTGCCTTCTACTCAATTGTATATTCACTGGAATAGCACTTTTAATTTCCTTCAATAATTTTTCCTTTTCTTTCACAACTTGGCTAACTTTTTGGCATAAGTGGCCTAGCCTCCACTTCTCTGGGCTTTTGCCATGCCTTCCTCATTAAACTTAACCATTTCTATCTTTGATTTAAAGCAGAGATAGGCAAATCTTCCTTTTACTTGGACACTAAGAGGCCATCATAGGGTTATTAATTGGCCTAAATTCAACATTATTTTGTCTCTGGGAAAGGAAAGCACAGACAGAATGATATATATATATATGAAAGAGCCAGTCTGGAGCAGCCAGAACACACAGTTACTGTTTGCTTTCTTATATGGGCATGGCTTGTGGCACACCAAAATGATTCCAATAGCCTGCAGATCACAATAACAGATATAACAGAGTGACAGTTTGACATATTGCAAGTATTACCAAACGTTTCATGGAGAAACATGATATTTCGACTTACTCCCATGAATCACAAATGTTTAAAATGGCATCTAAAATGGGGAATCCTTTCCTGGAGATCATTTTTTTTTAACTTTTTTTATTATCTAGTATAACATATAGACAAAGCAAAGAAATAAAAAAGCAATAGTTTTCAAAGCACTCTTCAACAAGTAGTTACAGGACAGATGCCAGAGTTTGTCATGGGCTACCACACGATCCTCTCATATTTTTCCTTCTAGCTGCTCCAAAATATAGGAGTCTAAAGGGTTTAAATATTTTTTAATCATCACTATTGACTTTTTTCCTTCTATTTTTGTGAAAAATAACATATATACAAAAAAAGCTATAAATTTCAAAGCACAGCACCGCAATTAGTTGTAGAACATATTTCAGACTTTAACATGGGTTACAATTCCACAATTTTAGGTTTTTACTTCTAGATGTACTAAAATCCTGGAGACTAAAAGAGATGTCAATTTAGTGATTCAGCATTCATAGTCATTTGTTAAATCCTATCTTATCTGTATAACACCACCTTTGATCTTTCCAACCCTTTCTTTAGGGGTATTTAGGCTATGTCAACTCTAACGTGTTCATATTGGAAGGGGCTGTCAGTAATATGTGGTAGGGAGATGGAACTATCTGATATTCTAGAGAGGCTGGACTGGGTTTTCAGGGCTTATCTGGACCAGGGAAGCATCTGGAACCCTTGCGAAATCTTATATATTGCCCTAGGTGTTCTTTAGGATTGGCTGGAATGGTCCTAGTCAGGGGTTGGCAGGTTATGATAGGTAGCAAGGACAAAGTGAAGCTTGCATAACAGCAACCTCCAGAGTAGCCTTCCGACTCTATTTGAACTCTCTCTGCCACTGATACTTTATTAGTTACACTTCTTATGCTATTTAGATTCAGCTGTCAACTTGGCCAGGTGAAGGCACCTAGTTCTGTTGCTGTGGACTTGAGCCAATGGTACATGAATCTCATCTGTTGCTAATTACATCTGCTGTCGGCTAGGAGGCGGGCCTGCTGCAATGAATGACGTTTGACTTAATTGGCTGGTGCTTAAATGAGAGAGCACAATGTAGCACAGCCTAAGCAGCTTGGCATGCCTCATCTTAGCACTCGCAGCTCAGCCCAGGCCTTTGGAGATGCAGAAAGAAGTCACCCCGGGGAAAGTTGTTGGAACCCAGGGGCCTGGAGAGAAGGCCAGCAGAGACCATCCTGTGCCTTCCCACGTAAGAAAGAACCTCAGTGGAAAGCTAGCTGCCTTTCCTCTGAAGGACTAACAAAATAAATCCCCTTTTATTAAAAGCCAATCCGTTTCTGGTGTGTTGCATTCCAGCAGCTAGCAAACTAGAACACTTCTTTTCCTCTCTTTGGCCAGATTGGAATAGTTGATACCACGGTGCCAGGTCTGGATGCATCCCTGGGAGTCCTCTCCCATGTTGCCAGGGAGATTTACACCCTTGGATGTCATGTCGTATGTACAGGGGAGGGCAATGATTTCACATGCAGAGTTGGGCTTAGAGAGACTGAGGCCACGGCTGAGCAACAGAAGAGATCCTTCAGAATTAACTCTTAGGCATGCCTATAGGTAGTCTAAGCTTCTCCACTACCTACATAAACTTCACAGGACTAAGCCTCATGATTGAGGGCATGGCCTATTGATTTGGGTGTCCCTAAAGTTTGATACAATATAAGGGGATTCCCTGATGGTAAGGTTTAATACTTCTATATTCTTTCTCCCATTCTTCAGGGGACTTTGCCAATACTTTTTGATGATCTGCCTTATATACTCTAGGATGTATCCAGGCATTACAATAATCTAAATAGGATGAAAGGACCTCTTTCTTATTCTGGGCTCCTGTGTTTCAATTGTTCAAATGAGCTATACAGATAGGTTGAATTAGATTATGCACTACAGAAAATTTCAGTTCCAGATCAAATAAAACTTTCTTCCATTGGTCTCAAAGAGTATGTACGGTTCTAAAATATAGACACTGTCTTTCTTACCCCTATGTTCTGAATTACTTTAACCCCAACCTGTTTGGCTTCATTCTTATCTGTAAATAACGGGTTATATATATATATAACAGCTGCTCAAAATCCAGAAGTAATAATCATCACCCCAGACTGCTCTAAAAACTAACAATCTAGGCCCCTGTTTTGTTTTCTTATAAGCATTTCTAAAGGTGACCATATCATTCTTTTTTTTTTTTCTTTTTTTTTGCATGGGCAGGTACCAGGAATCAAACTCAGGTCTCCAGCATGGCAGGTGAGAATTCTGCCTGTTGAGTCACTGTGGGCCACCAACCATATCATTCTTGTTCTTTTGTTTCTGACTTATTTTGTCTCACCAAATGTCCCACATGTTCATTCACATCGTTGCATGCCTCATGACTTTGTTCCTTTTTGTAGCAGCACAACCTTCGTTCATAAGTATACATCATCGTTAGCCAATATACTTCTCTATCAGTGCATCCTTCAGCCACCTGCATTCATCGGACATCATGTAGAGGGCCCAAAGTCCACAGTCCATCAACACTCTCAATTTTAGATAATTTCATTGTTCCCAAGAGAAAGAAAACCAATAAACACACCCTCGCCAAATAGGACATCTAAACCTCATCTTAACTCTTTTTCTTCCCCACATTATTTACCTCTGCTGTTGCTGTGGTAGTGCTGATGGTTTCCTTTTGAACATAGCTCATAGCATGCAATAGCAGTTTTCCCCCTGTACCCTGGACTTAAACACTCTTTATACAAGAATCATATCTTTAAGTAATTCTTGTGAGAACTTATTCATATTTCTAGTGTTAATCAGTGGGACATGTAGGTCATTACAACCCCTTTCAATCTTGTTCATCTTCAATATGGTAATATTACCTATCACTCCTATCTATTCTCTTACATTGGAGTTCAACCTCATTAGCTAAGAGTTCACCCATCTCTAGCTTCTATTTATCTTTAAGTCCCCTACATTTTGTAATTTAAGCCTCTTATTATATCTTTATGCTGGTCATAAAAGTAGAATCATACAGTATCTATCCTTCTGTGTCTGGCTAATTTCACTCAGTATTATGTCTTCAAGGTTCATTCATTTTGTCATGTGTTCAGAACATCATTATGTTTTACTGCCATATAATATTCCATCATATGTATATACCACATTTTGTTGACCCACTTGCTGTTGCTAGGCATTTTTTTTGTTTCCATCTTTTGGCAATTGTGAATAATGCTGCTATGAACATCGGTGTGCAAATGTCTGTTTCTGTCATTGCTTTCACCTCTTCTGGGTATATACTAAGTAGTGCTATTGATGTGTCATAGGGCAACTCGATATTTAGTTTCCTAAGGAACTACCAGTCTTTCATAGTGGCTGCAACATTATACATTCCCACCAGCAGTGCATAAGTGTCTCAGTTTCTCCACATCCTCACCAGCATTTATAGCCTCCTGTTTGTTTAATAACAGCCATTCTTATAGGTGTGAGGTGGTATCTCAGTGTAGTCTTGATCTGCATTTCCCTTACAGCCAATGAAAATGAACATCTCTTCATGTGCTTTTGTGTCATCTGTATTTGCTCTTCAGAAAAATGCCTATTCATATCTTTAGCCCATTTTATACTTGGGTTGTTTGCTCTATTGTTGTTGAGTTGCATAATTTCTTTGCATATACAGGAAATCAAACCTTTGCCCAATGTGTGATTTCCAAATATTTTCTCCCATTGACTTGGCTGCTTCTTTACCTTTTTGAAAAAAACTTAGGAGGTGCAGAGGCATTTGATTTTGAGGATTCCCATTTATCTATTTTTCTTTTGTACCTTGTGATTTGGATGTTAAGTTTGGGAAGCTACCTCCTATTACTAGGTTTTGAAAATGTTTCCCTATGTTTGCTTTTAGAAGCTTTAAGGTGCTAGTTCTTATATTTAGGTGTTTGACCCAACCTATGTTACCTAGGGTGTAACATAGGGATCTTTTTTCATTCTTTTGCCCTTTGATATCCAGTTCTCCCATGCCCAATTATTTTGTCCCAGTTCAGAGGACTTGGGGGTCTTGTCAAAAATCGGTTGACCATAGATTTGGTGGTCTATTTCTGCACTTTCAAATCAATTCCACTGGTCAATGCTTCTACTTTTGTCCCAGTATCATGCTGTTTTGAACACTGTGGCTTTATAATAGGTTTTAAAGTCAGAGAGTATTAATCCTCTCTCTTTGCTCTTCCTTTTTAGGATGCTTTTAGCTATTCAGGGTCTCTTTCCCTTCCAGATGAATTTGGTAGTTAGCTTTTCCAAATCTTCAAAGTAGGTTGTTGGAATTTTGATTGGTACTGTGCTGAATTTGTAGATCAATTTAGGGAGAATTGACATCTTAACTATATTTAGCCTTCCCATCCTTGAACAGGGAATGTCTTTCCACCTATTTATCTCTCCCTTTGATTTCTTTTAGCAATATTATGTAGTTTTCTGTATACAGGTTTTTCACATCCCTAGTTAAGTTCATCCTTAAGTACTTGATGCATTTAGTTGCTGTTTTGAATGGAATTTTTCCCTTAACTGACTCCTCAGCTAGTTCATTGCTTGTGTATAGAAATGTTACTGATTTTTGCACATTAAATTTATACCTCACCACAGTGCTGAATTTGTTTATTAACTCAAGTAATTTTGCTGTAGATTTCTCAGGATCTTCCAAGTTTAGTTTCATATCATCTGCAGATAATGAGAGTTTTACTTTTTCCCTTCCAATTTGGATGCCTTTTATTTCTTTGTCTTGCCTGATTGCTCTAGCTAGAACATCTAGCACAATGTTGAGTAACAGTGGTGACAGTGGGCATCCTTGTTTGATCTTAGGGGGAAAGCTTTCAGTTTCTCTACATTGAGTACAATGCTGACAATAGGTTTTTCATATATTCCCTTTATCCTATTGAGGTAGTTAGGTTTGATTGCTGTATTTTTGAGTGTTTTTATCAGAAAAGGATGCTGAATTTTGTCCAATGCTTTTTCAGCATCAGTCAAGATGAATCAATTGTGGTTTTTCCCTTTTGATTTCTTAATGTGTTGTATTACATGAATTGATTTTCTTGTGTTGAACCATCTTTGCATTCCTGGTATAAACTCCACTTTCTTATGGTGTGTAATTCTTTTAATGTGTCGTTGGATTCTATTTGCTAATATTTTATTGAGAATTTTTACATCTATATCTATTAGGGAGATTGGCCTGTCATTTTTCTTTCTTATAGCATCTTTACCTGGTTTTGGTATTAAAATGATATTAGCCTCGTAAAATGAGTTAGGTAGAGTTCCTTTCTCCTCAATTTTTTTGAAAAGTTTGAGCAGAATTGGTGTTAGTTCTTTTTGGAATGTTTGATAAAATTTCCCTGTGAAATCATCTGGCCCTGGGCTTTTCTTTGTAGGAAGGTTTTTGGTGACATTGAATTTCTTTACTTTTGATTGGTTTGTTGAGATCTTCTATTTCTTCCTGAGTCAGTGTAGCTGGTTTGTGTGTCTCCAGGAATTTGTCTATTTCATCTAAGTTGTCTAGTTTGTTGACATATAGTTGTTCATAGTATCCTCTTATGATGTTTTTATCTCTTCATGGTCTGCAGTAATGCACCCCTTCTCATTTCTGATTTTGTTTATTTGCATCCTCTCTCTTTTTTCCTTTGTCAGTCTTGATAGTGGCCCATCAATTTTATTGATTTTCTCAAAGGCTCAAGTTTTGTCTTTATTATTCTTGCTATTATTCTTTTGTTCTCTGATTCATTTATCTCTGCTTTATTCTTTGTTATTTCTTTTCTTCTATTTGCTTTGGGGTTAAATTGCTGTTCTTTCTCAAGTTCCTCCAGGTGTGCTGTTAAGTCTTTGATTTTTGCTATTTCTTGTTTTTTAATACACGCATTTAGGGCAATACATTTCCTTCTCAGAACAGCCATTTCCCCATCCTGTAAGTTCTGAAAAGTTGTATTCTCATTTTCATTCATCTCCAGATAGCTACTGATTTCTCTAGTAATTTCTCCTTTGACTCACTGGTTGTTTAAGAGTGTTTTATTTAATCTCCATATATTTGTGAATATTCTCATTCTTTGGTGGTTATTGAGGTACAGCTTCATCCCATTGTGATCAGAGACAGTGCTTTGAATAATTTCAATGTTTTTAAATTTATAAAGGCCTGCTTTGTGCCCCAGCATATGATCTATCCTGGAGAATGTTCCATGAGCACTAGAAAATAATGTATATATCCTTGTGCTTTGTAGTGCAATGACCTATATATGTCTGTCAGGTCTAACTCACATATCAAGTTATCTAACTTCTCTATTTTCTTGTGGATCTTCTGTCTGGTTGTTGTATCTATAGAAGAGAGTGGTGTGTTGAAGTCTCCTACTATTATTGTTGAAACATCTATTGCTCCTTTCAGTTTTGCCAATGTCTGTCTCATGTACTTTGAAGCTCCTTGATTTTTATAATTTTTAAACATTTAGAATTGTTATATCTTCTTGGTGAATTGATCCTTTAATTAGTAAATAGTGTCTTCTTTGTTTCTTATGATATCCTTACATTTAAAGTCTATTTTGTCTGATATTAGTATTGCTGCTCCAGCTTTCTTTTGGTTACAACTTGCACAGAAAATCTTTTTCCATCCTTTCACTTTCAATCTGTTTGTATCCTTGTGTCTAAGATGAGTCTCTTGTAAGAAGCATATAGCTGGATTATGTTTGTTAATCCATTCTGTCAATCCGTATCTTTTAATTGGAAAGTTTAGTCCATTAACATTCAAAGTTATTACTGAAAAGGCATTGCTTGAACCCACCATCTTATCTTTTTAATTTTATTTATCAGAGCTATATATTATTTTCCCTCTTTCTCTTTGTATTCTTTAAATTACTCTTAGTGGTACTCTTCAATTCTGTGCTCTCCTCCAGACCTCCCTCTCCTGTTTTTTTTTTCAGCCAGCAGAACTCCTTTTAGTATTTCTTGTAGGGCCAGTCTCTGGTTCACAAATTCTTTCAGGACTTCTTTGTCTGTGAAAACTTTAATCTTTCCCTCAGTTTTGAAGGACAGTTTGGCTGGGTACAGAATTCTTGGCTGAAAGTCTTTTTTTTTCCAGGATCTTAAATATGTCATACCATTGCATTCTCACTTCTTGGGTGCTAATTGAGTAGTCTGAACTCAGTATTTTTTGGTTTCCCTTGCATGTAGTAGATTGTTTTTCTCTTGCCACTTTCAGGATTTTTTGTTCCTCTTCAACATTTGACAGACTGATTAGTATGTGTCTTGGGGAAAGCCTATTTGGATTTATTCTGTTTGGAGTTTGTTGGGCTTCTTTGAATTGTATATTTATGTCCTTTATGAGGGTTGGGAAGTTCCCCCCATTATATCCTCAACTACCTTCCTAGCCCTTTACTACTCTCTTCTCTTTCTGGGACACCAATGATTCTTATATTTTTGTGCTTTATTTTATCTATCATTTCCCTGAGAGCCAATTCAAATTTTTCCATCTTTTTTTGCCATTTACTGTTTTGAGTGTTTGAAGTCAATTATCCTGTCCATTATATCACTTATTCTTCCTTCTATCTCTTCAAGTCTGGTATTGTGTGCCTCTAGTATGTTTTTTATTTGTTCAACAGAGTCTTTAATCTCTGAGATATCCACTATTTTTCTATTTATTCTTTCTAATTCTTCTTTATACTCTTCTACTGTCTTCTTGATCTCCTTTATGTCATTTGCTATTCCACTTATTTTATTAAGTAGAGTTGTGTGAGCATCTTTGATTAGTTATTCCAACATCTGTGTCTCCTCTGGTGTTTTAATTTGGTCATTAGGCAGGGCTATACCTGTCTGCACTGTGATATGCTTAGTGATCTTCTGCTGCCTTTGTGGCATGTAGATATCTTGATTGATTTACTTTGGGAGTTGATTTCTTTCAGCAGTCTAAGGATTTGTGTTTGTGGGATGGTTGTACAGTAGGGATCTGGGTGCAAGGTGAGGCAATCAGTGCAGTGATTTGTTTCATGGCAGGAATAGGCATAGGTTGGGGGGATGTTAGGCTGATGCTTGTGAAAGTGGGTGCCCAGTAGCCAGGGAGGGTGTAGTTGTGTGGTTGCACTAGTCTGGGCAGCATAACCCTGGCATGCACTGGTCTAAGGCCCAGAATCCTTTGTGTGCTTGAGTAAAGCTGTGGCAGTAGGTCAGCATTATGCTTTCATGGATTAGGGGCAGATGTGACCCGGCTGCACAGGTTGGCACTTTCTCAGAGTGGAGAATTGTGGCTGAGGGCCATGGCATGGGTGGTTCTAGGACTGCTGAAACTGAGGTTCTTAAAGCTGAATAGCATGATTGGGGACCTATGCACATGCGTGGGTCTAGGAGTGCCATAAACTGATGTGCAGAGTTGGGGGTTGGGTGAGTCTGTGTGGCACTATGGGCAATAGGGCAGAGGTAGCCTGGGTATGGAGGTTAGTGCCCATAGCCTTTACATGCTGGCAACAGCCTACAGGGAAAAGGGAGGGGGAGGTAGTGCTCATGGGGGGTGCAGGAGAGGTGGGTGGACTGCACTTGGAATTGGGGTATGGAGCAGGTACATTCACTAGGGCTGGTGGGGTGGGAGTGACTGGGGTGTGGCAAAATGAAGCAGGTGACTGAGTTCAGGTGCGTGGAGTGTGGGCACATCACTGGTCATGGGGCTGCACTGGTGAGGGTGGTGTTCCCAAGGAATGCTATCTGACTTACTTTCTACTCGCCAGCTCCTGTTTGTGCACTACCGTGGACTCCACAGCTTTTTGCCAGGCTCCAGCTTTCTGCCTCTCAGTTCCTCAGTTCCACAACTAGAGCTTCCCTATATGGTGCAAAAGCCTCTGGCAGGTCAGCCGCACTGCCAAATCACTGCCTCAGTAGCCCTCCTGACCATTCTCTAACTTTTCCGTGGAGCAGGACTAATCTCAAGCTACTCTATTTTGCCATCTTCCTGGAATCCAGAGGTTCAGTTTTAATAGTTTAGAATTTTACATGCAGCTTTCTCAGAGTGGCAAAGATTCTGGGACAGGAATAACTTCCATCAAAGTATAATTCTATCTCACTCTTATAATAATATATTTTAAAGTTAGAAGCTGAATGTAATAATAGATCATGGAAAGTAATGTGCATGAATTCAGGTTGTTTGAAACCTAGAAAAAATCTAGGATATAAATACATAGGCAAAAATAAGGATGGTGATGAAAGCCTAATGCAGAAACTGGTAGATTGAATGAAGTGTGCACTCTAATTTAGACATGTTTTTAATCTTAATCCACATTCTTGTGGTTATGAGCCCATTGTAAATAGGAGCTTTTGAAGATGTTGCTTTTAGTTAAGGTATGTGTCAACTGAATGGTGATGGGTCTCAATTCATATTACTAATGGTTTTATGAAGAGCCAAAAGTTGGAAGTGACAGAAAATGGAAAGAACAGAAAAATGAGATCCCATTGCTTTTGATTAGAAAGCCAAGGAACCCCCGTTGTTGCTGGCAGCCAAACCCAGAATGCTACAATCTTTTGGGAGAAAGAAAATTTGCAGATAGCTTCACAATGGATGTCTGGTCTTGAAATTCCTTGCCAATAAATGCTCACTATTTAACTCAACACACTGTGTGAATTTGTGATAACAACTCAAGCAAATTAAGACAGAAACTAACAACAAACATTTTCAAAAATTTAGATACATAAAAAAAGCAAATAACTTTCTTTTCTCACAGGTGAGCTTTTTCTGAAAATGAAGATAGAAGCATCATATCTCCTGCTGACACCTTGAGAAAGTTTATTCACTCTTTCCTCAAACTATTTATCAATTACCTATTGCATATGTGTTGTGTGTGTCTCTGTGTGTATTTGTGTAGGTGTGAAGCCTTGTGTCAACATGTTCCTCACTACATTGATGACCATTATTAGCCAACTAAATAGCACAGTCAGCCACTGTAATCACTCCCTCATGCACACATTCACCATGTCCCCCTTCCTTGATTTCATTTAATTCATTTGTCAAAATCAGCCCTGGCTAAAGCCAAAGTCAAAAACAAAAACAAAATCCTTAAGATTTCTCTTAATGCTGCAGAGCAATAATTCTAGATTTCCCTCTTCTATTCATTTTTAATTACACTCTCCTCAGGGAATATTTCATTTTGTCTTTCCCTTTTAATTCTTCTAACACTTACATGTTTTTCTGTACCTTCAGCAAAAGACTATTTTATTGATAATTTAGAAATTCTTTGATAGAAACACTGCAAGTTCTACAAATCTACTCACCTACCACCATTTTTTCCCTGTGTGTCTTGCTTTCCATGTTTCTCTCCAATTAAACTGTCTGTGGCAGGTCTAAGACAAATCCCTCTAGCTGTAGACAAGTGCTGGACATTTCTATGTGCAGCACTTTCTATGTGGAAGATATCGTAGTTTTGGTGGCTGTCCTGAATCTAGACTGACTCACATTACTTGATCAATTTCTCAGCAAGTCCAGATGATGTTTTTTTCCTTTCTGTTAGAAAGCAAAATATATAGATAAAATGTCTCGATGCTACTCTGACCTCTGAATCATATCTGCATTTGTCTGTTCATTTTTGCAAACTCCTTCCATTTGTTAAAGATGTTGCCTCTCCCAGGTGTCCCTAGTTCCCTGATTACTTTCTTGCTTGAATCTACTGCAATCAGGCTTTTCCCTCATCAGTACACAAAAAGGTTTCTACCATATTCACATTTGGCCTCTGGTTTTAGTTTGCTGAGCTGCTGGAATGCACTATACCAGGAACAGAACAGCTTTTAAAAAGAAAATTTATTATGTTGTAAGTTTAGAGTTCTAAGACTATGAAAATGTCCAAACTAACACATCTAGAGTAAGATAACAACTCAAAAGAAAGGTCCAATGAGGTTCAGGTTTCGCAATCAGCTGGGAAGGCACATGGTGATCTTTGCTAGCTTTCTTTCCATTTGATAAGGCATCCCTCTGGGAATTTTCTTTCTGCATCTCCAAAGATCTCTGGGTCTGTATGCTCTGTTGGCTCTTTAGCTCTTTCCAAAATGGTTCCCAGTGAGCAACCCCACCTTGAATGGGTGGAGACACATCTCCACAGAAACCATCTGTGTTAAAGTATTCTAGAGAACAGAACCAACAGGAAAAATCTATAAATATGAGATTTATAATGGTGTCTCACACAACCATGGGATAGAAAGAGTCCAAAATCCATAGGGCAGGCAGTGAAGCTGGCAACTATGATGGAGAGTCTGGACAAACTCCACAGGAGATGCTTTCTGGCTAAAGAATCAGTGAAAGAGTCTCTCTTCCTCTGTAAAAACCTTCAACTGATTGGACTATCTCATTGTAGGAGAAGCATCTGAGTTGATCACAGATGTCATCAGCCACAGATGCAATCAACTGACAGAAAATTTAATACACCAGCCTTCCAGTTTATCAATCAGCCATGAAATATACTTGCAGCAACAGTCAGACCAGTGCTTGCCTGACCAGACAACTGGGTATGACCACTTGGCCAACTTGACACCAGAACCTAACTATCACAGTCCACCCCTTGTCAACTTGGTAGCTATACACATCACCTTGAAACATTCTTAATTTCCAAATAGAACACAATAGCAGACATATGTTTCACCTACAAATATTTAACTGTCCTGTGTACAACCAGAAACACAATACATCTCTCCAGAATAAAGTACAATTCATTAGGTAACATTCACTCTTTGACTTAAATACTATAACATGAACAATACAACTTATAGCAGATGCTATAAAACAAGATATTTGCTTATATGCAAATGCAATCATACTCATAACAAAACAGGGAAGAAATATTCATACAATCACAGCCCTCAATTCAGTAACTGGTCATGTGGTCATAGTTCATATTTATTACTACCTTCTTCTACTACCTATTCCATGTTCTCTATTTCCACAGCAAGCACTACAGCTGGCCATGGTTCTTTGCCAGGTGGGATGACCCAGACTTTCATTCTTGAAGTTTCAGGGCCATTGGTAGTCCTGTCTGGATTGGGTTGTTGCTGTTTTCTTTTGACTTTAGTCACAGGATATGGCAGTACTAAGAGTCACCCTAGGGTATCTCCTGTAATACAGGAAAACTTTTCTTTACCTCCATGGTGTAAGTTGCAGTCCTATTTCCCCTTGATAGTCAGGATCAGTCACACAAGACAGAACAGTAATCCCCTTTCATGCCTGTTGATTAAGTGGCATGAGAAACCCAAAGTGGCCAGGTTACAGTCTAAATTTCCAGTTTAATGAAATCATTGTTGTGTCTGCAGAAGGAGCCATCCTCCTTTTTGAATTAAGACCTTTATACCAGCAGAGCTGTAGGTTTCAAGGATGGAAAAAAAAATTTTCCTGCGGATCACTAGAGGTGATAGTGAGTGGTGCAAATTCTCATTTCCACCCCTTGATTCCTTGACCCGTGAATCCTGGCTATGGGAGAAAGGGCACCATCCAGTAGACACCGATTCAGAGCAAACCCAGCCTCCTGAAGAATATTGCTCCAGCCCTGCAAGATATTACCACCTAGGTGGCACCATAATTGGGTCTTCAAAAGGCCATTCAACCATTTTATCAACCCAGCTGCCCCTGGATGATGGTGAACATGGTAAGACCACATAATTCCATGAGCATGTGCTAATTCCCACACTCCACTTGCTGTGAAGTGGGTTTCTTGATTAGAAGAAATGCAGTGTGGAACACCATGTTGGTAGATAAGACATTCCATATGTCCACACATAGTAATTTTTGCAGAAGCATTTCATGCAACAAATGCAAACCCATATCCAGAATATGTGTCTTTTCCACTTAGAACAAACCACTGCCCCTTCCATGATGTAAGTGGTCCAATGTAATCATCCTGCCACCAGGCAGCAGGCTGATAACCTCTAGTAATGATGCCATTTCAGGGACTGGGTATGGGTTTCTGCTGCTGGCAGATTGGACACTCAGCCATGGCTGTAGCCAGATCAGCCTTGGTAAGTGGAAGTCCATTTGTTAGTGAGCATGTTGATTCCAATTATTCATTCTGGAACTATGGAATGACTACAGAATGGGTCCAGGGACCACTGGACTAATTGTAAGATGAACCTGAGCTAAAACTCCTTTGATCAACTGAACTTCATATGCCTCTACTCTGACTGGTAGACCAGAGTGACATTTGGGGTCTCCTAGAATTAGTGTCACTTCTGAGTAGTGTCTAATAATCCCCCCCAAAACAATCATTTCCTTTTTGCTAGTGCAGTCACTCTGATAAAAGGTTGTAGGTCTCCTTGGGGAAGGCTGTGAGGAAAGTAAACACTGTGAATTTTGAACAATTTAAAAGGTTCCTTCCCCAAAGATACCTGGCTCTCCCCTCATTTGAGGAGCTCTGGGTCTATATAAACTGTCTCAATTCTGGGAATTGATTAACGGGACATGATTCTCTATTTTTATAATTCAAGTTAGACTTCTGATCACTTCATCTAGAATTCTTCCGCTTATAGAGCTTGATCAAGAATTTTGTAAACTGTCCATCTATTTTACTTCTAGGTATCCCGTGATCTACTAGGAAACACCACAAGTCTTGGTGTGTCAGATTATTTTGACTGTTGCTTTGAGTCTGCTCACCATTATGGTGGCCATGCCTGCCTTGTCTGTGGAGATTAACTGTCACCACAGAGGTTTTGCCAACTCGGGATCTAATCATCCCCATTGTGTTTAAGGATTCCAGCTCAGTGATAGCAGTTCCCATAGTAATATCAGACCTAGAAAGAAGGTTGACTACAGAGCTTCTTCAGGGATGATTGAGCTAGTCTCATGAATTTATTTCTCAAGGTTTGGTGAAAGACATGTCCTCTGGACATTCAGGGGGTGTGAGCAGTTCTTCCATGATAAATCCACTCTAACATTCCCATCTCTGTAAGCCCCTGGAATCCCTCATCTACATTCAACCTCAATTAAATTCTGGCATTTCAACCTCAGTTAATGTTGGCTACCTTTCGATCCATGTTTCTGCCAACCATCCAAACAAACTGTTAAGGCCTTCTCTAACCCTTCAAGCTAAAACATTGAATGCAGAGTCTCTGCTTAGTGGGCCCATATCAATAAATTCATCTTTATCCAACTTTATATCCCTTCCACAATTATCCCACACCATCAATGTACATTACCTACACACATTCCCCTGATTTCTGTCTGTATAGATGGGAAAACTCGTGTTCTTTTGGAGTATAGCATAACTCTTTGTGGGTCACACTTTGTACTTCACCTTTTGGGACCTTTTTGGACTATAGTCTAGTGATAGGTCTTGAAGAAACATGGGTTGAATGGGTGGATCATGTAAAGAAATAGAAGTGTCTTCCAAACTAATTACCTCAAGGCATTCCATTGCAGTTTCATCTGGTGAAGCTGGATTAGCCACTCCAGACATAGGAGTGAAGTTTTTTCCCCGGGGGGTGGGTAAAGGATTAGCTGGCACTAATGAGAGAAGGGCTAATCTCATCAGGTGGTTGTATGGCAGACTCCTCTAAGGAAACCTGAGGCCAGGAAGCTGTTTCCTCAAGGCAGGCTGGAAGCCAGGAAGCTCTTTCCTCAGGGCAGTTCATTATACATATACCTGGCAAAGGCTCAGCAGATTCCAGAGATCCTGTCTCCCCATCACTATCATTATTAAGCTATATATCATGATCCCATGTATCAGGATCCCAGTCTTTCCAATCAAAGCCCTTAATTTAACAGCAGACCCCCTGCAAGATTGAGATTTTAGTTTACATTGTAAATCTGCTACTCCCACAATGAAGCTTTGTTTCTTGTTTTCAGAGATCTCAAGTCTGTGACCAGAGGAAATAAAATTTTCTTTCCAGGCACACATGACATTTTGATGCTGTTCATACAGTGCTTAAGGTGCAAATTTGAAGCTTTCAGCTCATCCCTTTCCCCTCATCATTGTATCCAGCATACCTAACAACAACCAATCAACATCATTATACCTCTTAATTCCACAAAACTCAGTAAAATTGTCGAAAACACTATGACCCAGAGCCTTGCCTCATATAAGGGTACAATTAGCAGAATCTAATGGTGATATTTTGAGTATCTCTTTTGCCAACTCACCCCATGGACTGTCAGTGTCATCTTGATTATTGGAAGCAGAGTCATTAGTGCCTCTGAGTCCCATCAAAGTAGAAAACAAGTTGTAAAAACACATTTTTAAGATTCTGTTTGTCAAGAAACACTCCCAGTACCAAGCTGTGTTTGTCAGGGTTCTCTAGAGAAACAGAACCAGGGAGAAATATGTAAACATGAGATTTATAAAGGTGTCCCACACAACTGTGTGAATGGAAGAGCTCAAAATCCATAGGGCAGGCTGTGAAGCTGGCAGCTCTGATGAAGGGTTTGGATGAAGGAGAGTTTCGCTGACTGTAGGGGCAGTGAAAGAGTCTCTCTTATTGCTTAAAAGCCTCCAACTGATTGGATTATCTTGTTGTGCGAAGCACTCCATTGATCACACATGTAATCAGCCCCAGATGTAACCAGGTGCAATCAACTAACTCATGACTTACTATACCAGCCTTTCAGTTTATCACCCAGCCACAAAATAACCTTGCAGCAATGGTCAGGCCAGTGCACACCTGACCAGACAACAGGGCCTAATCATTTGGCCAAGTTGACACCAGAACCTAACCATCACATGATCTAACCACAGTTGGGTGGGTCAAATCTCTACAGAAACAAACAAAAAGATTCCACCCAACAATATCGAGTGAAGATTAAAGAGCATGGCTTTTCTGGGCTACATGGCAGTTTCAAACTGGCACAGTGATTTTAATAAACTCAATCACCCATCATTAATTTCATTGGCATTTCAAGCTTAGCATATCATAAGCTCACTTATTGGGTCCTCCTCATCTCATTAATGGCCACTCTTTCTTCTCATTTGTCAAACCAGAGACCTTAAAATGAACTCTTGTTTCTCTCAGATCCCTCATGCCATCCTTCAGCAAACCCATCTGTCCCTAACTTGAAAATATATCTAGAATCTGATTGATATTTACCACACCAATACTGCTTACACCTTAGAAAAAGTGCTAATATCTCTCACCTGAATTTTTGCAAGTTTCCTTCCAGGTTTCTATGGTGCTCTTCTTCAGTTAATACTCAATAAAGCAACAATAGCAACACCTTTGAAACATAAAACAAAGTGCATTACTCCTCTGCTTGAACCACTTAGCAGCTGCCTGCTTACACAGGGAAAACCAAAGTCTTGATGGTTTATGATGCTCTACTTGTTCTATCCTCCCACTGCCTTTCCAATCTCTTTGTCTACTTTTCTTCTTGCCCATGCAGCCCCTGGCCCTTTGGCTTTCTTAGTATTTTTCATACTAAGAAGAACTTTCCCGTCTTTCTGTCTAACACTTCAGTTCTCTGCAATGCTCACCTGAAAATTTCCACCTGGCTCAATTCTCATGTCCTACCAATATTTGCTCAAATATCCTCTTATCCTACCACTGTCCCTAGAACTTAGAAGATTAAAGATATACCTGCTTGTAGGTGTCTTTGAAGGCAGAGTATTCCAAAAGTTCTGGCTTCTCATTCAAAACCATTGGAATGAACGTGTAAGGATATTAGAATAGTACTAACTTGTTCCACACAGATTGCTTTGTTCAGTAAGAGGGGGATATGATGGTGGATTTTGAGTCACAACAAAGCTTATAAATTCTCAGTAAAATAGAATGCCATCTTAGAAAATGGCCCTTTATGGCCTTGACTTTCCCTCTTTTTCGTAAGACTATTACCAGGGGACTTGATTTTAAATGAATAGTGAGACAATATAAATTAATTTTTAAAATTATTATTATTATTATTATTATTATTATTGCATGGGCAGGCACCAGGCATCGAACCCATGTCTCTGGCATGGCAGGTGAAAAGTCTGCTGGCTGAGCCACCATGGCCCACTTGATATAAATTAATTTTAACACGGGAAAAAATGAGGGTCTGGTTTCAGAAAGAACAATGAAAGCAAAAATGCATTGTATTAAAATAGACTAAGTCCAAGGATATTTGGCTCAATTTCTTAGTGATCTAAAGACCCCCCCCCACAATCCATGTTCAAAGGTACAAGTAAACTGAAATTTGTTAACCACCATTCTTTGCTTAAATACTTTCAGTAATGAGGAAATCACAAACTCTCGATATAGTGATTACTTAAATACTAATTATTTCCTAGTGCTAGAGTTATCTTAATTGCAATGAGCTAAAAATTCCCAAAATGCTGTCTACTTCACTTACCACTACTCTGCAACCAGTGTAATTTCAGATCTAATTTTGTCCCTTCTTTGAAATTATATGAAGATAAACATAGTCAAGAATTTTATTCTTATTATATGCAATCTTGCCTAGAGGTAACTAAATGACCCTTTGGTTTCTGAAGATCTATTTCTTAGTTACTTTCCAGTTATTATAGTTTTATATATTATCCAATTCAAAAAATAGTGTTTATCTTGTATCCATACAGAGGGTCATGTGCAAAAGCTAAATTTGTCTTAATAAAGAAGAACAATTCCTTGAGGTTTATTTCATTTTAATACTCAACAACCCACCACCACAACAACCAAATGAACAAGACTGATATAGCACTTGACATTAACACACACACACATTGATTTCCTGCTTAAAAAATACCTGCTAATTTGCATTTTTCACACCTATCTGTTCTCTTGGTCTCAGCCAGCACAGGTGATGGCTGATAACCTCCCAGAGTGTTAGGGCCAGAGCAGACTGTGCAGAGACTACAGCCAAAGTACAGCACAACCAGGTTCTGCCATGCCATCCTCTGACCCCATTTGTGCATTCTTTGGGCGATCTGAAATTTGACATCTTTTGCTGATGTGAGATACTATGTAAAACAGTCATCTCCTTTCAATCATGTTTCTTGGGGATCCTGAGAATCCTCCTCCCAGATATTCTTCTGTAATTTGCCCTGCAGTTTACTAAACAGGGAAACCAGTCTTCTGAGATTCAGCTTGTCCCACTGAGGCTAGATGCTGGTAAAACACTCAGAGGATGGATACAATTCCGTAATTACCTATTATCAATCTGCAGCAAGTTAATTCTAAGTTTGACTCTGTCAAGTTACCAAAGGAAACACAACTGAATTAGTCTGAGAAACAGTCTTGGTTTTAGAATATTAACTGAAAAGAAAAGGTTCACAACTCATCTGTAATAAAAGAGTATTGTGGGGAAATCCAAGCTGTATTCAATTCTCCCTAATTAAGAAGAGTTTATTTATTAATATTTCTAGTTAAATTAAAATTATGTCTTTTGGTAGATATTAAAGGGCTAGGTAAATAAATGAATAAAAATTAAACAAAATTTGCACTTAATTTTTGCTTTTAATCATTCATTTATTCCACAAATATGTGTTTAGCATCTACTTTGTACCGGGTGCTCTTCCAGGCATTCAGATACACCGGTGAATCACACAAATTTTTTTTT